>JBBPDE010128954.1:0-20310 GCA_037974605.1 Nannopetersius ansorgii
TTTATTTAAGCCCATGGGCGTCGTTAGTCTAGTTTGGGGGGTCTGAAGCCCCCCCCCCCCCCCCAAATGATCCCAAGCCACCCTAAATATATAGTCATTATGATATTATTTTTAAATTATATATCCAAACAATCCACACAATATATCACTGAGCGCAGATACACACTATACAAATAGAAACAAGACTATGAATTGAAATGAAAAATAATAAATCTAGCTCTCATTATTGAATTAAAATGATGTACTGGCTGTTGAAGCTGCTGTAGGTAGAGGGCAGGCATTAGGACCCAGGCGGAGCTACACAGCGCTGCTTGTTAGCAAGTAGCAACCGGAGCCCATTTAGTAGCCCATTTCTCTGAACAATACTATGAGTGTCCATAACTGTTCACTGCTTAACTTTACTTGTTTCCTTAAGTGAAAGGAAAGGTTTGGAGGTTTGGAGTTTTCAGCCCTCTATACGCGCTACTTCCTTCCGACAACCCTGGGGGCTAAGCCCCTCTTGTCTTTCCATCCTAGTGACATCTCTGTTTCACAGTAGGCATACACACAAGTTCGAAGACTCGTTCTCGCCCCCTACAGTGCAATTCGGATAGGTATACATCCGCGCTAAAATATCAAGGTGAAAGTCATCATAGCTTGCGTGGTATAGACCCAGCTCCCAACCCAACTTTGTGAATAGATTAACGGCGATATTTTTTTTATTGCCCGATAAGAGTCTCACGTTAACGCAGCATGTTAACGCCGATAACGGCCCACCCGTATTTTAAACATATTATTTTATTGTAATTGTACATCGTATTTTATCACTAAGACTTTGGGACATTCTTAATTTTAGACCGAAAATAGAAATAGACCATCATGCCATGGAGTTAAAAAAAGAAGACAGGCAGGACTTCCACTCCTCTAGAGGACAAGGATAGAGCAGTTAAAGAAGTAGAGACGGGGAAGACCATTCGTCAGGTGGCGAGGCTGATGAAAATATGCAGGATGACATTAAAAAACGCTACATGGAGAAGAAAAAGATATATGGAAAGGAAAGGTCAGGTCAGGATATAAAAGAACTGGACCTGCCAATTAAGTCTTTGATGAACATATGGAGAAAGAGCTGGCAGAACATATAAAGGCCCTAGCAAGAATGTTGCACGGTCTAAGTCCAATGAAATGCTGTGAACTGGCTTTTGAGTATGCACAAAGAAATGACAGCGATATCCCTGCCAGCTGGATCAAAGAGGAAAAAGAAGGTTGGGTTAAGCGTGCATTTATTAAGAAAAAGTAATAGAGAACATTAATTATTATTACTCCAGGAAACGCTCATTGTCAGTTATCACCATGCAGATAGTTCACAGATTAGCAACATTGGGTTATTTATTTAGAGCAACTTACATTTACATTTACTTATCTTCTGAATGTAAACTGCAGTGGCTCAAAAAGGGATAAATTAAGAGATATGCTAACAGTATTAATACTGCTAAGAAACTGTTGATCTGTTCAAGGACGTGATTGGTTTGTGGCCTTTAAAGCATGCAACCATTTGTCATGCAACACTCCTGAAGCAACCTCTCTTGGTAGAGCTGCTGCCTTTAATAGGCACAACATGGGCAGTTCTTGGCCTTTGATGTTGCAAAATAACTTTAAATAAACCTGAAACTAGCTTTTATAGAGAATTACAGTTTCTGATTTACTGCAATTACTGTTTTACTTCAATAATCAATGGCAAAATTTACCCCAATGTATTCTCTCCAACAGCACAACTTACCCCGCCCCAGGGGGCAGTTATGCCATGAGACCACTTTTTTTCATAAAGCTATATTTCTTAAACACTATTTCAGATCTAAAGTGATTGTTCTCAGGGATGCACCATATCCTGAAATATATGCACATATTTTAGTTGGAAGCATGACTCGCTTTAAAGTCCCTTTAAGTAAAAACTGGCACAGCTCACCCCACTTTCCCCTATAGCCAGTTAGCCGCCATTCTACTGTTAAATTATTATTTATTTTCCAAAGCCGCAGGGAGCTGCAACATACGGACGAAAGGGCTGCGGGTTGCCAACCCCTGCCTTAGTGGATCATGAATCTAGTTTTTGGACCTGAGAGAATAGCCAGTCAGTCCAGAACCTCTGGGACAATTGTTGTTGAATAACATTTCTAAACCCACACATATAAGACACATACAAACTTTCTGCATTATAACCAATATTATAACATTTTGAGTTAATTTAATGGTCCCTTCCTTTTGCAGCTGGTTCACTACTTCAGTATGAATGCGGCTCTGGTTGACACAACAACCATAACTGTTTGCATTTCGTACTAATGTATCACATTTGATAAGCTGAGGCTAACCTAGCTTTCATGGTTAACTGCCATTTCAAGTCAAATCAAATAAATGTTATTATCATTTCAGTTCTATACAAAATACACAGTGAAATGGTATTTTGTATATTTTGGTGCAACACAAGAGCAGAAACAGCACAAGATTATATAAATGCAGACAGGACAAAACACGCAGAGAGCAAAGAGAGCAGGAGAGAGTATGAAAAGGTGTGCAGGATGGTCTTACTGCCATGTCATTTTCTGCTTCAAACTGTGATTGGAAGTGATTCAGTGCATCACAGGCAGGTGGAGATGTCCTGTAGTTGGTAATGGCCTGGATGCACTGTCACATGCACTCTACACCCCCAGTGTCAAGGGAGCAGATGTGGACTTTCTGAGCATGTGCGCGCTTCAATGCTCTGATGGCCTGGGACAGGTTGGCCCTTGAGATGATTGTCTGATGTAGCCAGTCACCAATGCACTGTACTCCTCCTGCAGATCTTTGTTTGCTTTCTAACTGGCTTGGCACGTCTGAGGAGTGGTCTGTATGCTGGGGTCTGCATGACGGGCACATGATCAGAATAGCTGAGTTGGCAGCAGGACTAAGCATGAAACGCACCAGCAAATTCACTCCCTTCGTTGGAAGGTCCACATACTGGTGGAATATAGGGAGAACTGATTCGAGATTTCTGCCAACAATAGTCAGTCTAAGTTTTGGAGCTTGTACTTCCTCAGACAATGAGCATCAACAGACAATGACGTGACCTGAACACCTGGTCCCTGCAGCAAGCCATCAGTTTCTTGTTTGTATCTTAGCTAGAGCATGCTTGGGCGAACATAGACATGTTATTTTGCTGTTCTCATTCTCACTAATGAGGGTGAGAAGTCAACTGGTAACACACTTGTGCACCAAAGTGCTGGACCTAGAGAGACGCGCTGCCATTTGCGAAGATAGCATTCTAGCTAGTAAAAAAGTTTTTTTTTTGATCATAAAGTGATTGTGTGTATAGAAGAGAGACTACATGCTCATCTACATGACACAAGTACTAAAAATAAGCCTCATTCTGAACCTCTGGATTGTAAAATTGTCATTATTACTCTAAAGCTAATATAAAAAAGCAAGGAAAGTAGGGTTTGTCCTTTCAAGAGCCTATTGCATTTTCTGCCATTGTAAGTGATCCTTCTCCTTGTGAAATATTCCATATTTTATCCATGAACATAAAGGTTCTTGTATTCAAGGATCTTTAGAAGCCACTCTATTAAAAGGAAACCAGAAGTGGCTGCACTCTCAATTTGGTCCTCAGGCTCTCCAGATCCACATTTTTCATCTATGCCTTCTATTTTGCTTATGTTGGAGCAAGTATTTAATCTACTGGGTAGTGGTTAGAGGACCGCTGTTTTGCAGTATATGGATTCTTATATTGTCAAGGCGATTCTGATATTTGAAAATAAATCCAGCCCATCTTGTATCAAATTAATATGCTGTAAGCATGGGGGGAAGGGTTGTGGTAAAGAATGAGGCATAAACTAAATGGTCATGTGCAAACAAAATCCCTAAATGGTTCTTGAAATGCACAATGATCTGCAATTTGTACATTATGTTAACATTATATGTAATTTTTTTTTGCATTCACACTTAAATCCCATTTACAAACATGGCTCCAACGTTCCACTGTAAGGTCTTTTAGGGCAGCAGCCTCTTACCCCTATTTTTTGGGCCACGGACCAGTTTCACGTAAAACAATATTTCCACGTGACAGAGACAAGCATTTTTTTTTTCTTTTCAAAATAAAAGGTCTTTCAGTCTCTGATGTCTTTCTGTGTGGCCTGTACTAAATGACTCACTGACAGATACCGGTCCATGGCCCAGTGGTTGGGGACCTCTGCTTTAGGGAACCAAAATAGTCCTTCAATGACCGAACTTCTTCGCAGAGCATAGATACTCACCACATGCAGTCTTGAGTTGTTTGTACAAATCAGATATTTTGCCGACTGTCCATGATTTGGGGATCCTACTGTCCAAAATGCTGAGTGTCATAATCGCTTATCCCAACCTAGGACAACTGGGCACAAACACAGATTCTTGCCATCTCTAAAAACTGGCCATGCCGTAATCCCAGCCATCGAGGCTGCGCTGACAATTCAATTTCCTCTCCCACTACAGCAGACTGCCTGACATCATAATCCTGAGATTTACTTTGCTAAAACCCAGCAGAGCAGGGGTCGCACCTAATCCCTGCAAATCAATTCACTTCAGGCTGGTTTGCTGCTACTGGAGCTGTGCATACTGGTTGGGAAGAGCTGGTCGTTCTGAGCCCAGAAGCCCTCCTCTCATGGCTTTGTGGGACAAAGAGGACGGCTGACAAGTCATGCCAGGCTTTATCATGTAACCTAAGAAGATTCCTTGCTCTGAAGTGACTGCTGACGAGGAAGGATGCCAGAGAATACGAGTAAGAGAAGGTTATATAAAGCAAGAATCCTATCTGTCTTAGATTGAATCAGAGTGTAGAGTTCAGGGTTCAGGACATTCCCCTACTTTTCACAATTCTTATTCCTACATCTCTGAAGCCATAAAGCAATGTTTGGCCACATTTTTAAAAAAAAATCCATATATGGTTAATCAAACTTGTGATGTTTTGCTTGCTTCTTTTTTTTTTTAGTACAGCAAAAGGCTAATATACTTGACAAATAAAGGAAACACATACGTCACCAGTGAGCACCATGCAAAATGTATGTCTAAATTGTGAAACTTTTGTTACATTCAAGCATAATATTCCTCTTGTTTGTTTGCTGCCATTATGTGTATGTTGTTCACGTATTTTAATTTGTTGCAGGATATGGAGGTTTTGCAGTTGCCCACATGGGGGTGCTCTTCAGAATATGAAAGGGCTGAAGAAAAAAAAATGTCACGCAATCTGGAAGAACATATCTCTAGACTGACCCGGCACTCTTTAGTTCAGTTCAGGTCAAGGGAGGAAGTCCACTCTCATGTCTGTAATGGAATAACCCTAGATGCATGGACTTGCGTGTGGCTGATATCAATAAGTATTTGTATTTGCTTTGTTTGCTGGCAGCTTACTTTAGAAGGGGATTTTTTAGAAGAGATTAATTTTTATTAGATCCCAGACTGTGCCTGAATCTTTGCCCAGTTTTTGCACTGGAATGTTCTTGAAATACTGTGAAATCAGGGAAAACACCAAAACAGACAGGCCAGAACTATTCCAGGACCAGGGCTGAGAACCACTGCCCTGAATTCATGAGTATTTCCTGTTTGGTTCATATAAACCAAAACAGTAACAAAATTAGCACTAAATTAAAACAGATATTTCTTCTTACACTCTGAGGCCCTGTTTGAAAAAAGGAGAAAGCATGAGGCATTTAAATGAGGTTACAGACTGCTATCAACAGGAGGAAATCAAGGTTAAAACATACCCCAGTTTCATTGTTCAAATACACACGATAATCCAGTCATTCTCTGAATACTGAGCTCTCAGTAGTCCCATAGATATGCTACATCAGCCCATACTGGTGTTACTAATTGGGTGCAGCCTGCCACAGCAAACATTCAATTCACCCAAGTCTAAGTTGTAAGGCTGTGTTTGAGCCTGTGGGTGGTTTATTAGAGCGAGCTGTAATAGGACCAACAGTGTAGGAGGCTAAGAAGAGCCATCTATACGTTTCACTGGGATAAATAATGTGACAGCCTAGGAGTCTGATTAAGAAACCACCCCTGCAGACACACAGAAGTACTTATTTTGTGCTGTGATAATGACACCTGCCAAGGAACTCACATATTTTTTTCATTTAAAAGTCTATTTTTATAATAATAAATTATAACAGTATGTGGACATTAATTATAGAGTAGTAGTGTCCAAAAGTCATTACTGTGATGCCTATTTTTATTATCCTAAATAGGCACCCAAATGCGCTCCCAAGGCATTTTAATTTCATTTTAAGCTAAGATAAATACATTACCCTCAAAAAAGGGTAAACCTGTATTCGTAATGTACAGTTTACACTGAACTGCTGTACATTATAGTAGTCTTAACCGATAGCTGAAATCGAAATGCTAATAGGCTGGGCACGATAACGTTTTATTTTGCTCATTTTCTTGGTTTAACATCATAAAATTGATCTGCAGAACATTGGCCCTTCAGGACTTAGGCATCCCTATCTTAGAACAATGTAATAGAATGAATGAAATAAAATGAAATAAAACAAATCCATTATCTGCTGTTAAAGTATAAAGACAGGATACAAAACCTCTCAATGAAAGATTAAGTTGTATGGAGTATCAACCCTGTTACTTAATATTTTTCTATTTATATTATATATAAATAGAAATATATAATATAACTATTTTTATTATGTGGTAAATGTTCATCTTAAGCAACCTACTTTTCCAAGTATGAGGCTTCGCTGAAGTATTTTAATTTGTGTGGTCATGCCTTTGGCATACAGTAATCCTTTGCCCAGTAATACATTTTGGTACACATAACACTATTAATATCTGAGGATGAGATCAAGCATGAAAACGAGCAGAGACTTGATCCCTCCTTGCATAACGTGCTGTGCTGGACGTAAATGAAGCTGACACATGAACACCGGATCATGAGTGGACTGCTTGAAACATAAAAAAATATATATACAATAATTCACTAATTTTAATATTTTGCTTTAAAAATATAAAATACAACTACTTACCATAGCTATTGCCCAATAAGCATATATTTTTGCCTTAAAATGTGCAGACATGTATTTTCTCTGACCACTTTTAGATTTGATGTTTTCCTTTTAATATTTAAAACATATCAAATACATAGAAACTGTAATGAAAATGCCATATTGCACTGTGCTTCCTGTGGAGAATGCATTGACTTATTTTGACATTCAAGATGAACAAAACATGATCTGGGGTGTTCATACAGTCACATACGATTAGGATGACAAAGTATTAGAATATTCACACATACAAATTGCGATATTTAAAGAGGAACCATTAAACTGCGTATGCCTGATACATGAGTGTAATGTTATTTTATTTATAAAATTAGTTTCAATTATTTTAATGTGACAACAAGCCGGTTAAGCATGCCAAAGCTGTGCTATGGTGAATACATCCCCAATAGTTACAGTATTTTTGCTACACAGTCATCAGTAAATTATACTTCATATGAACAAAATTAATCAACTTCAAACCAACTCCTGCCATGTTTTTATTGATTCACTGTAGGCTAAAATACTGGACACTGTTCAACGAACAAAGCAGCAACATAGTGCAAAGCTACTACTCTGTAGACAGGAGCATGAGGCTCCAATCCTGAAGGAACTTAAAATACTTATGCCATTTATCTCAACAGTAAATGCCTCTCTACTAGCAAAAATACATGAAAAAACAAAAGGTTTGTAAAGGTTGTTTCAAAAATATAATATATTTTGTGAGTTTGGTTTCAGATTTCTCTTCAATACCTCCAGCTTCAGCATGGATTTGTGAGATTGCAACACAGAACACAAAACTTTTTGTTTTGAAAGGCCAGCAAGAATGTTATGGATGTTATAAATATATATAAATATATAAAATCTAATTGACAAAGCACTACACCCCACTAATCCATAGGACATTCATACTAATGCAGGCCATAAGTATATGCATATGCTGTTGCAATACAGAATCGTACACATATACACAATCCAATTACATCGTCTATGCTTTTGACCATATGCTCAGCTCTTTTCCCCTACATCGCTAATATAATAAACGATTCCATGGCAACAAGCCATGTTCCACCTGACTTCATATCAGCAGTAGTTATATCAGTGATGTGGAGCATGGGCAGTTTAAGGCTGGTGTAAACAACTACAGACCAGCATCTATCACCGAGGAGCTTCGTATAGCCAAAACACCTAAACTGATCTATTCTCCTAGATCTTTTATCATTAACCACCAGATCCTCCAGGCTTCACTCACCAAACTTGGAATCACTGGTTCTGCCTGGCAATGGTCCTACCTTGAGGGACATAGTTATCAAGTATCTTGAAAAGCATCTACCCAAAGGAGACTCACCACTGGTGTTCCTCAGGACTCATTGCTTGCCCCCCTTCCCTTTTCCATTTACACTTGCTCTCTCTGTGATATTAGATCTCTACATGATTTCCCCTGCCTCTGTTATGCCAATGAAACGGAACCAGTTCTTCCCTTTCCTCCTGGTGACTCTCATTTCTCTGAATGACTAACTTACTAACTTAACTAACAAACTAAATAAATACATACATACATAAAAACCTGACAGTGCCTTGATGGAGTATGTAATTTCAGTCTGCTTTTACTGTAAATCTGGTTTTACTAGTGTGAATGTTTTATTGGGCATCCAAGTATGTCACTCAGAGTGCCTGCCAAATACCATAATTTGGCATGTTAATGTACACATACTGGATATTAATGTTGTTCAGGCTTACCCGTGTCTGGACTCCATCCAGGGAGGATTCCCTCAGAACCACTTTACTACCAGTTTTCCCCATGGTTGGTCTCAACACCCTGAACGAAACAAACAGAAGTTCATCACATTTTCATATTTGAAATGTTTTTCTGGACTTGCACCTCTCTGCATTAGCCAAAAGCCAGCAATGATAAGAAATATATCATAGGATATTTGATACTTTTGGAATTAAATCCTTTGGAATCAAGCATACAAGTGCCGTCAATGCAATGAATTTGTGACACACTTCTAAAATGACAGTATTTTGAATTATGCAAAATATTCATCAACCTAAAACAGTGTGGCAACTATTGAACTATTTTTATTTATGTAAAATTAATAATTTTAGGCTACCACTTTAAATTGCACATTAACAAAGATTCTGTTGAAAATTAAAGAGATCCAAGCATTGATTTGATCGTGTATTTTTTGTCCCTTTTCAGTTGTTTTCGAGAAATTCCTTGTAAAAGATAATGTATTGCTTTGCTTAATTTTCTCACATTAGTTTAAGTACTCAAAGACATATGTGTACATAGTTTTTATAAAATGTAGAACTGTATTTTAAGATGTAGTGTGAATATGGTGGCTATACTTGTAACAGTGAATATACATCCCCTGCAGTTTTCAGAATTTCCTGCCACAGAATAAAGCCCAAATAGTGACAGGTTAAATGATTTTCAGCTTCAGAGAGTGAACAAGGACCATTTTTAATTTTGATTTATGAGCAGCAGAGTAAACATGTAGTTTGTTACAGTGAGAACTGATGGCTGGTTTGTTTGAACGAACCCACAAAATTTCATTAAGATTGACTGTTCACCCAGGGATGGATTGGCTGCTGAATTTTAATTAGCTGTCAGCAGCCATTTTGTTGAGCGACCCAGATGGTGCTGTGTGAGCAAATGGAGCCATACCAAATTTCAATATGATAACTTAAGTGGTTCTTGAGAAACTGAAATGTGCAATTTGCCACACCCAGTGTAAACTGATGGACTTGGTCAGGTGTTGCAAGGTGAGAGCTGCTGACAATGTGAAGTGCAGTGGGTCTCATTAATTTTAAATTTTTTGTAACAAATTTGTGTAGTCACATCATTAAAATATCACAGCTCTCATGTTTACATGAAAGATTGGTTTAAAAAAAATTCTCCAAAACAAGCAAAGGTGTCAATGTGAGATAGACATGCTGCTTGGTATTTGCATTGCGTCAAATTTAGAGATTTCATTTTCACCCCCCAGTGATGCTCTGATATGGTTTAGAAAGTGAACTGTTAGAATATGTAACTGAAATGATCAGACACGGTCAGGAATCCAGGGATACGAACAATTGGAATAATTTTGCAACCACTGTAAAAGAGGGTTATAGTCAGTTTCAACTCTCTCCAAAACAGACAAAATAAAATCACCCCTTTAGTGCTGTGAGGTGTTTATACCACCCTAATGCATTTTGTACTTTCATTCCCACCCATGAGATCATTTGAACATATGACTCTAACAGAACGTAAATCTGTATAAATTCTTCCCTAAGTGGGAGCATTATAAAGAGTCTCGGACACATCTGCTGCTTTCTCAGGAATCGGCTACTAGCAACAGCTGTCACCTGTAAAGCGAACTTTTCTCTGATAGTGGCCATCACTACTCTGCAACATTAAAAACAAAACAGAGAAATGCTTGATCTGATTTGATACCAATATTCTTGCAAACATTTATATAACTTGAAATGTAGCCAACGTTTGCAGACACCAGCACATAATCAAGGGTCTCAATACAGAGTTTTCTTTGCGGAAAATCTTCCAAGAAGAGCGGAAGCGTTATAGATGCAAAGTGGGACTAACTCCATATTAACGTCTAGGTATTTGAATGCAATGTCATTAAAGTCCCTGTTGGTGTAATGGTCAGATGTCACAATTCTTTTCTCCATATAGTGTATTTGATTGCTTTCAGCCATTAGAGCATTAGTGAGGTTGGATACTGATGCTGGATGATTATTCCAAAAGTGTTGGAGGGAGAATGCAGTTCCACTGAGCCACAGATGGACGCAAAAATTATAGTTTAGCATTGAGGCTTTTGGATGTGCAGGTGGTGTGCAATTAGACCCTCTGCTATTTGCACTGCACCAGAAAGAGGCTGGTGGATTATCATAAAGGGATACATATATAAAAAACAGCTTAAATATGATACCCCATGTCTTAGCTTCCATGGTATAAATGTTTATCTTGTTGGTCTTTTTTAACAGTATGTAGGTCATTTAAATAATACAAAGAAAAAATTTAATTGTTTACTGTATTATTACCATCATCTCAAAATCTTACCTGACTCGATTTTGTGTATCTATTTATTTATTTGATTACTTATAATTGTAAAACATTTTTTTTACTGTTCATGATGATCAAAACAAACAAAGTCCAACATTCTCTAGGATAAAATACAGCTCTAATGATCTATTAAAGTTTGGATTTCTTTTACATTTCCTACCAAATTTTTAGGATACAAGATTTTGCTGACTAAAACAATGATGGAGTGGTTGAGCTCTGTGGCATGTTCCCCACTGTAAAGACAGTGAGCCTGGGGGGCTTGAATGCAAGTGCGGGCATGTTTCTTCAGATTTTCCAAGAGTCAGTGTCCGAACAGGTCAGAGGTGCATGCGAACAGGGTCAACAAGAACAAATCCATAACAGAAAACAACCTTGTTCTGGAAATAACAGCTCCGTTCTTGAACTAATTGCGGTAAAATTGATGTAACATCACAAAGCACACTTTACACCAAAGCAATTTATTCACTGACCGTTTGAACAAGTGGGTAAAACAACCCAATGACCACAATGTCGCATGTTCAAGCCCCCACTTCCTACCATTGTGTCCTTGAGCAAGACACTCCAGGGGTCGGTACCCATAACTAATGACTGTAAGTCGCTCTGGATAAGGGCGTCTGATAATGCCACTTTACACCAACAGGGACTTTATTGATGACAGTTAAGGACTGACATCATGGACTGACATCACCTATGACATGTTATGGCAGGAACATGAGGTGAACATGGTGGTGTGGGGAATTAAAATGAAGTGTTAGCAGATTAGCACTGCACTGTTTTCACCTTATTCTACATCATTACAATCTGACAGAACCCTCTGCAGACTCTTGGGGATTAATAAAGGCTTTGTTTGTGATCACATGCAAATTTCTGGCAGGTTTATAGAGAACAATTTCATCATGGCTAAACACTAGAGAAGGGAGCAGAGCCTAGCAGTATGACAAATTGAAGAAATCACGATAAGCAGCGGCGTTGCAACACTCCTGATGAGGGCGATCATGTATTCATGCACGCATCTGCCTGAAACTCGTCTTGCCAAATAATCATTCTCAATAATAGACACAATTTTATAAAGTGTGAAATGGCAGCGTGTGAATAATAAAAGAAAATGATGGAGAAAGAAAACTACTTCCATTTATTCAGTTACTTGTTCTTAAGTACAGCATTGACTGATTTGTAATACATGTTAATGCTTATATTTTTGGACATTTTTGTTGAGAACCAATGGATAAAAGGCCAAAACAAGTGAAAATTTGCTGATAGAAGCAGACTGTAGTGAGATATTCCACTGTCGTTTTTTAAATCCTCCTATAAATTCTTAAAAAACTAAATGTAACTGTTTCACTCCATCAAAGTACTGAACTCTATCCATAAGTTCGTTTTTCACAGAGGTGTAAATATGAGGTGGCATAAAAGCTAAATCTCTTTAATCAACATGAAGAGAATACACAAATGAAAAGAGACAACTGCTGCAAAACGCTTCTTCAAGAATTATGGTAGGAAATGTCTAGCAGAGGGTAATATCTTAGGGTTAGCAAGTTAACAAACTTACGGAAGGCAGGATAGAAAGTCTTTTCTTTCATCTAACCGCTAACATAAGTATTCTATTAGATGGCATAAAAGGTAGCGAGGGAAAGAAAGAAAACAAAGCCCCCCCCAAAAAAAAAGAAAAAAAGAAAGAAAGATGGAATAAAAAATAAACTGAAAGAAAGAAGGAAAGAAAGATGGAATAAAGAAAGAAAGAAAGAAAGAAAGAAAGAAAGAAAGAAAGAAAGAAAGAGAAAGAAAAAATAGTAAGAGGATAAAGAAATGTAGTAAGAATAAAGAAATGAACTGAAAGAGAGAAAGAAAGAAAGAAAGATAACGAAGATACACATACACACACATAGCATTTATCAGACGCTTTTATCCAAAGCGACTTTCATTCTCTCCCTGGAGCAACTTGGGGTTAAGGGTCTTGCTCATTTAACCCAGTGGTGGTGCTGGAGGTAGGATTCGAACCTGTGACCTCTTGGTCCGGAGGCAAGTATCCTACCCACTGAGCTACCGCCACCCCATGTGTTATTAATTTCCTAGTCTTGTTTGTTATTGTGAAAGCAGGCCATGCTCTTCCACTGTGTGTTCTATAGGTCATATACGTCCCTCTTCTCTGAAGTAAATACTTCATCACGGCTGATAGACTTTACTCACATCATCCTTCATGTGACTCTCCAGGCAGAACTGACTTTGCTGACTATATTTTACAGGTGAAATAGAGCACATACTTTTTAACACTGGCTTCTTATCCAGACATTCAGATCTGTGTCTGTTTGTGTTATTTTTTAAATACTGCTGTGTATTTGGGATAGGGAAGTTTATCCAAGCTCATATTGGGCTTCGTGTTACCCAGCATAATTTAAGCACCATGCGCTCCATAAATCTAAATTAACTCAGCAAAGCTTAATTTTTTTTTTCATCTGGGCTCATTAGAAGGCCATGTGCAGAGATCAGATTTAAGACTTGATAAGCACATGGACAAACAACGTGAGAAACAACGCAGCGAATGAAATCTTGTTTTTAGGGAAAGAATCACGCGTGCTAGAGCTTAAACAGATTTTACTAAAGCCCAGATATTAAATATCAGGGGAAAGAGTGTGTTCTCAAATTTTCTGGCAGAGAACTAGTCATATTCAAGATGAGATGTGTGTTTGTAATGTTTTGTGATTGTATCTTTTCACATTCTTTTAATGATTGCATTTGATCATTTTATGAAGAACACAAGCAGATTATATTTTATATAATATATAAAAATTGTGCCCATCTTGGTTGTAGGACAGAACACACATCCCGCTGCGTTTTTTCTCTCTGTTTTAGAGAACTGCACAGAATGAAATTATTGTCGGATTGCGTATTTCTGGTGAATCTGGATTTTTAGCCTGATTAAAATGCTTTTCCTGGTTGCTTTAGTAATACTGGCCTACTTTCCGCTTACCATGTGAATTGCAGTTTTTGTAAAATCCCATGGAAATGAAAGCAAGAACACTCCAGCCAGCATATTGCTTTTGCCAAAACATGGGACAGAACATGGGAAGAGTGAGTACTGAATGTGACAGCACTTTTGTGAGCAATTTTCTAGACACTTGCTATAATAAGCTGTGTGCATTCTTCCCCGCAGACGATAAATAACGAATATGTGACGGCAAAGTGCATCAGTACAAGCTGAGACATGACTAGTGTGACACTGATGCTTCCTGCTGGAAAAAAACTGGAAAACTGACTGCAAACAGCAGGTTATTTACAGTTCGCTGATTAGTCAAAGCCGTAAGATCCTTGGCAATCATTTCCTATCGACATGCCATTCATGCATCATTGAGCGTGATCTAGCATCACACACACCTGTTTCTGAGTTGGCTTCTGTTTCAGAAATGTAATAAATGCAAACATCATTTCATATGGAACACTGTTGTTCCATATTGTTACAGAGTTGTTACAGAGAATAATTAAAGGTAATTTCACATTCATTTCTAATTTCACATTCATTTCTAATAGTTTTCTGCATAGTTGTGTTGCATCGAATTTATGTTAGACCTATTTATCAGCCATTATTATAATCTGGTGAGTATGCATTTATTTTAATTCCTACATTCATTCATTTGGAAAATATTGCTTTGTTTTGTTTTAAATGTGGATTGTCTCAAAAGTTTTTGCATCTCTCCTTGATATTTTGCATCTCTCCTTTTTTACTTTGGCCATTTTTGGCTTCAGTTTACATTTTTTGATCATTCTAAATGAATTCAAAATAATCCAGTTGTATTAAAGTTTGATAAAAAGGATTGTACTCCAGCCTGATCATCATCATCATACCTTTATTATGTAAGTTTTTATTTTTTCATTTTGGCATAAGTCAGTAATTAAGACCGGAGACATTGTCTAAGGTAGTACCCAAACATATTTTATTTTTTCAGATCTAGATTATTGTAATAAACATTATCAACATACCAAGACCTCTAATTCCTGTCACCACCACGGTAAATATGTCCAAGTAGGTTTCTCTACAATGCAGAAAATTATTTCAAATCACTCTGGATGAATTAACATCCCAACAATTCAGTTCTGCACATATTTTTTTTTCAGTGGAATTCTTCTTTTGCAGTACTGTCATTTATATGAAGCATTTAACCATCAAAAAAGAAAAACAATACATCCTGCATAACTACTTACCGTGTCCCAGCGCGGGCTTTCAAAAGTAGTTTCCCTTTGTTGAAACGGGAGTGTTTTTGTTGAACGTTCACTCTCTGTGCTGGCTTTGCCCATTCTGAGGTCTCGACAGATGTTGGTATCATGGCTGGAGTTAAATCCTGCTTGTATCAGGCTGGGGATTGTGGATTATCTGCCATCAGCAACAGCTGCCAGAGCTGGTGCAAGGGTGGCACTGATGGATCTGCAAAGCTGAAGCTTGCTGCACTGCAATGGATGGCGATAGCACAGAGAGGTCGCGCTATCAGGGGATGAATGTTTTGGAGTTTACTTGCTGAGACAAAATACAGTCATATGCAAACATTATGCAATATTACTCAGATTCAGAGTACTGTGTTTCAGAGTATCTCAGCACATCACCAAGAAAAAAAAGCTAAATACTGTACTGTGCATGTATTGCTGTATAATTGGAATTGCACAATGCAATGTCCAAAATTATAAGTGCAACAGAATATGGTGAAATGATGTTCCCTAACTAAAGAGACTTATCCACAGGCAAAACCCCCAGTGACTTTACGGTACCAGCCCATTTAAAGCTTCATTCATTTTTTTTTAGGGTGATGGGCCCCAGTGTTTCTTCTTATAGATTAGCTTGTATATTTTATTTTATTTTATTTTTATTCGTAGGTTATATGCGACTTATTTTCAATTTTATTATTGTATGTACCTGCTTCACGAGCAACATTTCATACAGCATGTGTGCACTAGGGCTGCGCGAAATATCACAAATTTACCGTACATATCGTGAAAGACTGACTGTACTGCAAAAAATTTTGTTTTTCCAAAAATCTTCACCCAGAGCCACAGAGAAGACGGCAAAAAAGAGATTGTTCCTTTTGCTGTTTTTTTCTGGCTAAGAACTTACTATAATTTAAATTATGTATAAAATTATAAAAAAAAACATTTTCAGATTGTTCAGTGGTTCAAATGTTTTATGGGATACATTAAAATGTTTTGATATAAAAAAAACAAAAATTATTTTTTTCTGCATAGACTAGTCAGTCTCTGTTACCAGCAAATCCAAAGAAAAACATTTAACACTATAAAGGCTAAGTTTTTACTCACTCATCTCATGTGATATCGCCATTGCAAAACTCAATAACATTATCGCATATCACATGTTTTCCTAATATCGTGCAGCCCTAGTGTGCACTGACCAGGACAACCTCTTTGTAGGGCTAATATATATGTGAAATAAACTTTAGAACATAAATAAAACATTGAATTGGCCCATATGAAATTTAGCTTAGGTTAAAAATTTGGCATCATACTGCAGTTACTGGAGATACCAGAGATGCGATGAAGCGTAAACGTGCGCAAGTAGCAATATTAGGGCTCCAATAAAAATGTTATGAGTCCTCCGTGTAACTGGCCCAGAAATAATCCCCCCCCCCGGAATTGTCATATTAATCAAAACACATATTAATCATGGTCATCCATGATTGGTCAAAAAGCTCACGGTACACATGAGGGGTTAATTTAAGGAATTCTGTTGCCAGACTTGCCAATATCATCATAATGGTCCGTACTGTGGTAACTACTACTGTCAGTTAAGGTAACTTAAATTTCTGATCGAGGACATTTAATAAAACTTGTACCTTTTTTACACATCTAACAGATTTCCCTATTTTGTTTGTCTTTTTCTTATGCTGCTATTTTCTTTGCCTTATTTATCAGAACGCCTGATTAAGTTTCAGCTTCACAAAAGCTAAAAACTTTCTCTGTTGCTCCGGTTTAGACAATTAAGCCTAGGAAGGCTGGACAACCAGCGATAGGGTCATGACTACCCAAGATTCACTGATACATAGGGAGTGAAGGCTAGTCCGTCTGGTCTGATCCCACAAAAGAGCTACTGTAGCCCATCTTGCAGGAAAAAAGCTGGATAAGGTAATAAGATTTGAGCATCTGTGTGATGTGCTGAACATACCATGGATATTCCAGCTCACCTTCAGATGTCTATTGGAGTCCATGCTTCAATGGGTGAAACTTGTTTTTGGTGTCATGAGGAGGACCTACATAATAAATCCAGGATTCGATTAAGTTATATGGCTAAGCAAGAAGGACCCCTGGTCTGATATAGCTACCTTCATTGTTGCTTTCTTGGTATTTTATCTTTTTTCCTCATTCTCCACATGCATCCTTTGGCTTTTGCCACTGTAAAGGCTTTGTATTTAAAGACGTTCCTGGGTAAAAGTTCAATGAAATTCTAAGATGTAATTCATGTATTTTCACTGGGGAGATGTATTTTCCCATTTGGGCCTTAATTGCAGTTTTAAAACGTATTTAAGACCAAATTTGAGTGTTTTTGCGTTCAGAGGTTTTGTGATGTCCACTGTTTGTCCACTGGAATTGCTGACCATGCATTTTCAACATGATTTTATGTGGTCTAGTGCATCTTGTTCCAAACAGTGCGTCTCTCTAGTGCATCTACACCAAACAGACGTCATCCCTGTGGCTCGCTAACAACATAACAGATAGCTCCATAGACTAAACACGGTACCGTTTCAGTTTCACTTGTAATATTCATTGGCTTACGAATGCGGCACTTACTCTGTTTTTGCGGAGGGGAAAAAACAGAGACATCTGCCTGTCTATTGAATACACATTTCATCATTTCAATAAACACAAAGAGACGCATCAATACCTGCGGAAACCGAGCGGTGTTGGCGAATTGCTTTGCTAATGTTCCATTCTACAACAACCTTATTATTTATTTGCTCATAACTTCACCCATTTATATTCATATGCTTGTTTTCCTGCTTGTATGTAACCTCGTCTTGCATGATCTTTTCGCTGAAGGCTGTTAAAGTTCATTAGCAGAGCTCATTAAGAAAAGTGCCATTCTGGTAGTATTCCATAATTAAGGCTAGCACAAGCAACAAATTCAATAAAACTTCACAGGGGAAAGTAAATACTGCAAGTGAAATATGAAGCCTGTAATAAGGTCTTCTGCAGTAATTCGCCTGGTGAAAATTATGTTTATTAGCAGATTTTATGGCACCATTCAAGCTACCAATAAGCCCACTTATTGAGATAGCAATGAAGAAGCTTCTTGTCAGCTCCTGCAGCCATTTCAAATGCATCTACCACACCTCGCATCATCAAGGAGGTGGGAAATATAATAGTGAAAACCAAATGTGTGTATTTTTTGGTTATGGGTAATCAAATATTATGACAGTTTCACTATGGTAGTATGCAAATCAGTTAGTGTTAGGTATAAAAAAAATGATCTACAGACTGGCATGGAAAACATATAAGCATTTAAAATGTTTAGTCTGGGTCAATTACATACATTAAAGTAAAGTAAAGACATTCATGAACACACCACAGCATAGAGTGTGAAATTCCTCCTCTGTATTTAATCCATTCACCAAGTGAAGCAGCAGGCAGCCAGGAACACAACGCCTGGAGAGCAGTATGTGATAGGTAGGATACTTGTCTCTTGACCGAGAGGTCATGGGTTTGAAACCTACCTTCGGCACCACCACTGGTTCCCTGAGTAAAGACCCTTAACCCCGAGTTGCTCTAGGGAGTCTGCCCCCTGTAGTTAGGGAATGGAAGTCAATTTGGATAGAAGTTTCTGCTAAATGAAAGTTAGGATGTTGGACCACTGTTTCTTTTTAAACTGCTGCTAATGCAGCATCATTGGACAGGCTAACATGTTTGGAGCAGATTGCTGTGTGACAATTCTGTTGCATCACCTAACCAGTGCCTGTACTGGCTGCTGCCGAGTTATAGAGGGAGAGCAAATGCCATTCTATCCGCTCGCAGACAGCTGGGCTAATTATGTTCTCTAATTACTTGGACATCCTACATGACTTTCAAAGTCGCCAGATCTCTGTACTCTTCACACTACACAACTTGCTGTCTTGTAATGGTTTGCAAATTGCATGACTTTTCTGTGACAGAGGGTCACACAATACAAGATCTTTCACCAGGAGGAATTGATGACCAGTCTGTCTGGTCTTCAAACTAAACACACACAGGAAATATCACATTATCATATGTGAGACTGGGGCTGCTTTCTTTCCTATCCACTTTCAAGTGGTACCCAGCAGATTAGCAAGCATATACGAAAGGAAGCTTCAAAGGATTCAAAGGTTTTTAAGATTTAAAAAACATTCAGAGTATGTGGTTTCTTAAAGTCCAAATCTAAAAATGAACTGGTTGATTATTGCTCTTTAGACCATACAGTCTAAATTGTTCCTTAATGGTTTCTCCCTCGGATGTACAATTCTAGGTAATAACAGAACCTTACAGCAGGTAGAGGTAGAGATGTCCAGATCAACAACCTTTCATAGTTTAGCTCCATAATCTTAATCCAATACACATGATGTATGTAAGGATAGCCTTTTTTGGCACTGTCTTGTATCTAAAGTCCTTATGTTTTACTTGTGTTTTTCACACAGTAATGGGTTCTTAAATAATTATATATTTAATAATTTTCAGTATTTTTTCAATCGATTGTCGTTGGGTGATCTAAGCTAAGTCTGAGCTAAGAGGTAAATAGTGTGTATATATCTATATCTATATCTATCTATCTGTCACAGGGACCGGGTCTAACCGGCTCCCGTGATTTACCTCGGAGCACAGATGAAGCAGGGAAACGAGGATCCATGCTATGAGTCTTTATTAAACAGAAAACAAAACTGAAATCAAACCTGGCTCAATGGCCGCTAATACACATGACCATGGCAAAAACACAGAGAACATGAGGTGCTAAATTAGGTGATGGACAGACAACAGGGTGCTTCACAAACAGAACCTAAATACAGACAGAATTCAGGGAACAAATGCAAAACAGGTGTAACAAGGAAACAAGCGGGAAAACAGAACAGAATGTCAAAATAAAAGTCACAAAAAAAAGTCACAAAAACAGTGGCCCCTAATGGCCACTGACCAAGCCGTGACACTATCTATATATATAAATATTTATATATATATAAAATATATACAATAGTTATATAGTTATATATAACT
>JBBPDE010131726.1:0-20241 GCA_037974605.1 Nannopetersius ansorgii
CTGGGAATAGACATTTTCCATTGAAAAGGAAAGGGTAGTCCAAGACTAGGCTTAATCCCTGTCTGGGAAACCGGCCCCAAATGTTTAATTTTGAACTCAGTTTAATATATTACCCTTAAAGAAAATGTAAATATAAACCCGAGGTTTAAATACGGAAAAGTCAGGAACAGAGACGGAGAGAGAGAGAGAGAGAGAGAGAGAGAGATGATCTGCACGCTCCGGAAAAGTCACTAAGGAGAGAGAGAGACAGAGAGCCCGCGAGAGAGAGACAGAGAGAGAGAGACAGAGACAGAGAGAGCGAGAAAGAGACGATTCGCACGCTCCGGAAAAGTCACGAACGAGAGAGAGTAAGAGAGAGCGCGTGAGAGAGATGCACAGAGAAAGCGAGAGAGAGCGCGCACATGAGAGAGAAACAGAGCGAGACGTTTAAAACTGGTGCGATCCGGAAAAGTCAGGAACGAGAGAGACAGACAGACAAAGAGAAAGAGAGTAAATCCGCACTAAAATATCAAGGTGAAAGTCATCATAGCTTGTGTAGTATAGAGCCAGCTCCCAACCCAACTTTGTGAATAGATTAACGGCGATATTTTTTTTATTGCGCGATAAGCGTCTCACATTAACACAGCACGTTAACGCCGATAATGGCCCACCACTAATATATATATATATATACACACGTTTGTCCAAATAATGTGTATCCCAGTGAGTTAGTGTTAAGTATATTGAATAGTAAACATCCTTTACTTCCATATCCCCGCGCACCTTGCCCTCTCATTGAACGTTTAAAATCCAACTGTCCCCTTCAAGATCATAAGTAGCATCAACAGAGCCCTCAGTTATTTGCATTGCTACAGGTGTGAAAATACATTAATTCTGACTTATATTATTCTTCATGCTACCCGCAAACTTATTATAACGTTTGTTAGGTCAAATTGGCTAATGCTAACGCTGACTCAGTCATCTATTTTGCCGTAGTCCAAAGTGGCAAATTGTTTGACAAGCTGTTTTGTAAGCGTCAGGCCTACCTGTCTCTTTCAGGACTGAGTGTCAATGCTGGAGTTTTCAGTTTCAGTTTTAAGATACTGTGGCGGGCAGGAGGATCACGTGGGTGGCACGGGATGTGTGTGTGGGTTTGGCGGGCTGCTTGGGGTGAACTTGGGGGCGGCGGGCCCCGCATTGGGCCCGTCGCCATAGCAACTGGCGGGTTTTCGGGAGGTGTATATAAGGGGAGGGGCAGGTCTAGTGGGTAGTGGGAGTTGGGAATTTGGAGAGAGTGCTGTGGAGAGAGAGCCAAAATAAAACTAAAAAGAACTGGAATTCACCTGCCTGCTGTCTGCTTCTTCTCACCGGTCGTCACAATACACTATATGAACAAAAGTATTGGGATGTCTGACATTTACACCAACAGGGACTTTAATTACATTGAATCACACATGGTGCAATTCCACTGCCATATCACAGTTGCTGCTATACTAATAATTATTGATCACCCAAATATTAGGTTAACAGTGGTCTTGGTGCCAGAAACCAATTATGAATTGGGTAGAGGAATAAACTGTGCAGTAATAGATGGACCAGGTGCCAGGATAGAAATAACTGTATGCTATAAATGACATGCATTTTGTATATTTCAGAGCTTTTTGTTGTGTTCTTGGTTCTACAATTTTGCCAATGATTCTTTATTTTTTAAAAACTCATTTTATGTTATTTGTTTTGTTAGTTCAGATTTCGCTCACATTTGTAATCCTTCTTTAGTATTTCATTTTCGGTCAAAATATCACAAAAACAGAAGAACAGAACATAAACTTAACGAGTTTCTGTACTGATAGATGCTGCGTGTGTTTTGCTTGTGTAAACAATGGGTCCTCGAGTTACATCAAAGATCTTCAGCAGTGATGTTCGACGTATTTCTTCTATTCTATCTCAGCCTTCACTTGCTCTCTTAGTGCTGCACTCGAGCCAGCTGAAAACGACTGATCCTCAGAGGTGCTGTGCAGAGACAGGTGCAATTTGCCTCATACCTTTGGGGCAGATGGAAACCAGGAGTATCCCACTTGTGTTGTCAATAGTTGGGTGGAAATACAAAACATGTATAGGTTGGTCTGGCAGCTATGGTGGCATACATATAAAAAAACATGAATTAGATTAATAGAATATAATCGAATAAATCAATGTTATAATTGTCTGACATCAGAAAAAAACGACTTTTAATATATAAAATTCTGTTTATATATAAACTGCAGAACATCAATATCAGTCAACGCTATCAGTCAACTGATACCAACTGTATATGCCAGCCTGGAAGGGGCTAACGCATGCTGGTTAGGAAGCCAAACACAAATGCAGGCATACATACACAGACCAGAGTGAGTGCAAAGTTGAGCTTCATTTATATGCTACTGATGATAAAACAAACTAAAATATTTTGTTCATATAATATTTTACCACAAGTGTCATTCAAATGAATAAAAATGTGTTGTGCCTAAACAGTTGAGTTATGAGACAGTTTGGAATAGGGTACGCTGAACTACTGTTTTCGGGACATAGAACCTTAAAAGAAGTAACTTATACATAAATGCAGGATATTGCTTTTAAGGACATGCTACCCACCTCTGATTATTTATTCCAAGCCACAGACTGATTTTTGTGGCAAAGGGATCATATCATACATTTTCTTGCACTTCGTATTGTTTCCTGAAGTTTCCTTATTACATTAGTGGTTTTAAGAATCAAAAAGAGGTCATGATTGATTTTGACAATACCATTTTCAAAGCTCTCTTTATACAGTTAAACAGGCTGCTTGTGTTACTGTGCCTTTAAAGCTAATATATGTACAGTATATGGCAACTGTTCTGAATTGCTGTGTATTTTGTCTTCTTCAAAAAGCACACAGTGTTGAGAAACACCTCTTGTAACTGCAGTGTGAACGGCCTGGTCTAAACTGATGTAGGCGGAATAGATGGATAAATGTAAATGTGTTGTTTTTTGTGAAACCACAAAGACGGTTATTTCAAATGGGCTGTTTTTTGTATTTCAGTTTCCATTTGTGGACTGCATGGACAAGGGAGTGAATGGTATGTTTGATAATTTAACAATGTATTCATCCTATGAAAGTGTTTTCATACTATCAAGCTTTGCTTTAATGCACTAAGTCAATTTACCCTGATATAGGATCTTTAATACTGACTAGCATCATAGCTATGTTTCAACAAATTATAAATATATTGTTATTATTTTTTATAGCACCCATTTAATGATCGACTTACATGCAACAGGACAAATATAAGAGAAAGGAAATTGAGCAGAAAGTGTGTGCTGACATTTTTAGCACGCAGGCAGGTAGAAAAAATAGTACAGTAGCTAGACGCCTTTGGCACGCCTCCAGAAAATCATTAAATGTGTGGAGCTGTGTTTTTACTGCGCTATGGAGTCGACTGTGAACCGCTGGGCCTAAATCCTTGAAGCTTAGGGCCAACTCTGTGAGCTGTTTTTTTTTCTGCAGGTCCCTGGAGTGGAGCTGGGCTGTTTGTTTTTCTCCTCTATATTTAACTGCCTCTTACACCGTGATTACTTCATATCCAGGTAGCAGGCAGGTTGTTGTGGATTTAAGCAGAATGGCTGATTCATAAAGTTCAGAATATATTTGAGAATCACTAATTAAATAGAGATTCACATTGATTTTGGCAAAACAGTCAGCAGACAGTGTTTTAGTCTGGCTACACAAAAACATTTTTGTTTTTGTTTTTTTGTTCTAATTGCAGGGTACACTGTTTTTTTGTCAACTTATACCAATGGTTTACACCTGCCTAGGAGAGACTGATACAGACAAGAGGGAGTGCAAAGATGAGCTTTTCTTTATACGCCACTCATCATAAACTAAAATACAGCTTTGTCTGCCTTAAAACACAGATTTCAAAGTTTCAGCTACTTGAGCCACCATCCTCCTTTCTACTGCCTGGAGAACCTTAGTTTGAAAAAGGTTCTGGCTCCTCCCCTAATTCAGTGCAGCTGTCCCTTGTTAGAGAAAGAGCCCTCCACACACAGTTTGGGGCTTTGACAGCTGCTCCTCCTTTCCACTGAAACAATAATATATGTGGGTGGAGACATTTAGTCATCCACTGTTTGAACAAAATTGATCTTTTCTAAGTCAATTCTTTGAGTTTACATCTGTATTTAAAAGCTTGGGTTAATACACCAAGAATTTAAAACATCTTCAGAAAGAACTTTGCCTTCATAACTTTTTTCTCAAGAGTCTTCTTCACCTTGGCTGAAGAAAGTTCTATGCTCTCTGAAGCTTTGGCCTACTTTTCAACTCTTCATGTTCTCAGTGATCCTTCATTCAATCTGAAGCTCTGTTTAGCCTTGAATGCACTATATAGAACTGGCTTCTGTGCAGGTTCTTGGAACTGAAAATGTCTCACGTAGCTGTAGCACTTTGTACAAGAATACATGAAACTGCTGCTCAGTATGTACAGCCTAAGGAAAAAAATGATTCTATGCCTAATCTATCCATATTGACATTTACTTTTTATTGACAGGACAAAACATTAACATGAGTGATCCATGAGGTTCTTCTTGACATTTACTTCTTTTTAGAACATATATAGGAACCCTCTGGTAAGCTGACAATGATTTGTTTGTGGTTTTGTTTATTTGATCCAGCTGCCGTCAATGGGCCACGGATTGTGACCTCTGCGTGTGCAAAGCAGGAGTGACAGCTGAGTGAGATTAAATTTCCTGACCAGCATGTCACACATCAGCGCTGCAAGGTAAATCAACCTTGCCCTTTCCCTTTTGTTTAAATTCAGTCTTACATTTTACACACACTGATTGATATATCAGCATGACCAGGATTTAACCTCTTATACTGGGCTGTAAGTCTGTGCTTTAATTTTGACTCTCTGTTGCTGTTGTAAGAAAACCTTATATCTCGAACTTTATAAAAGAAGATAAAAACACTGTGAAGTTTTAAAATGTATCTTTTATTCCCCAGTCCATATGGTGTATTTATGTCATTGCATTTATATATATATATATATATATGTGTGTGTGTGTGTGTGTGTTCAGCATTTAGAAAAGTCTAGCCACAATGAAGGTAAATGTGTTTTTGTCTACCTTTGGAATGAAGTATGAAACAGGCTACATTCTTGAGTATTATAGGGCACAATTTCATTGGTCAATTTATATGATTTTTTTTTTCAATTTCCATGATTACCGGTAACGGATACACTGAGTTCAAGTATTCGACAAGCAGTCAGTCTAGTCTGGAAAAAGGACTAGGAGATGACGAAATATTTGCATAGTTTTTTATTTTTGTGACAGCCAGGCCTCATCTGCCACGCCCTTTCGTCCTCGTGCTGGGTTGCTAAGCACCATGCCCAAACATAAACAACCCAGCAGAAGGACAGACGAGGCCCTGACCTCACAGCTTTTTTTGCATTTACGGTATTTTACATTCTGCGGGAGTTCAGTGTAAACTGTACAGTACAAATATAGGTGTATCTTTACATTTAAAATGAGTTTAAAATGAAGTGTTTCGGTAGGATATTCGGGGGCATGTTTAGGTTTTACACTATAGAAATAGCCATTTTTAGGTATTTTCTCACCCTAGATGTGGGTGCTCTTGGCTTTTAGCTTTTTGCAGAGGTTTACTGTATATCATTTGCTGTAATTCAGCTTTGATGGCATCTGTTGTTTTAGGGAGAGGAACTTTTCTTGTTATTGCTTGCGAGCTGTCAGAATTAAGATATCTGAAAAGATCCACTCTCTTTTAATATAATGAATGATCACCAGCCAGCTTTCTAATGTGATCAAATATAAATATAATTGGCTGAATCTGATTTGAACATTATAAACTCTTCTCTAAATGTAGACTAATAGTATATTCTCCAGTGGCTTGACATGCTTGAAGCAACCAGCTAAGTGGCCTCTGCCTCACTTTAGGTCGCTTTGTGTCCTCTATCTATGAGTAAATAGGACAAGAAGAAATCAGCTTGTCATTGTGCTGCTGTTTGTCTTTGTCCTGTTATGGTAGCCTGATACCAGTTCTGACCTTTCTCCTATAAAGACTGAGCTGATTATTTAAGCAGGAGATGTTGATCCTGGAGCGGCATCAAGACAGCTATTCTCACTGCTCATAGAGAAGGTCACTTTGTCACAAAAGCCTTGTCCTTTTGTATCAGATTGCTGCTTGTTTAGCATATTTTGTTTGCTGAAAGGGAGCCAGGGGAAACCAGACCTACTTATTATTGACTAATTTTAGCCATGAGGAGAATCATGCTGCTTTATAAATGGACATAGAGGTGTAGCCTACAGAAGCAGTATATTGTGAGTGATACAGTAAGAAGGAAGATGTGTTGAATGGAAATAAACTTAAAAACGCTTTTGGGCTCACCCACAGAAAAATAGACAATATGCTTCTTTTTCAAAAATAAATGCAAAGAAAGCACTGGACATGCTTAAAACAGATGTACCTTACTGGTGTAATCTAACAATATGCACTGTAAGTGCAATTTAATGGATGTTAAAGCTTATGTATAAGTTTCATCAAAAATAACCAGTCCTTGTCTTTATTATAGCAGCACAGATTCGCAGCATGCTTTTCAGCAGTTTTTGGAAACTGGTCATAATGACATGTTAATCAGAAGGAATTGTGTGAAGTTCATGTGCAAATCCATGCTTGTTGATAGCGATTGTCAGTGCACTAAAGACAGACAGTTGAGTAGTTGATTGTTGGATGCTGAACAATGTTACCACAGACTGTTAAATATTGAAAACAAGTAAGTTACATTTGTTTTAGCCATCTCTACAATTATCTGATTATAGAATTTTGAAACAGCAGCATATGCCTTTTTTTAGTCTGAGGGTAGGCTCAAACTTCAGGCCTGTAGTGTGTGCATATAGCCTGAATGTTGAGGTTGATGTCAAGCCATAGGAAATGATGAATGCATTGTTGTGCATGTAGCTTTTTATAACATAATCATCATGTCAAGGACAGAGTGTAATTGAACAACCCATATACATGTGGGGTGTGCATGTAAAAAACAAAAGCCCCACATGTAATGCTTTAACAGTGTATTTTAACGTTAAACGTTAAACAGACTAATCTTGGACCTCTCCCTTCTTCAATACACACCATATGTTTTCAGTTGGGTTTAAATCTAAGGACTGTGAAGGCAAAACATTTGATTATCCATGCTCACAACCTTTTCTGTCACATTTATATGGGTTTGGGTTCATTGGAATTCATAATGCCACTGAATTTTTTGAAAGCTATTTGATCACTGGCAGCAAAACAATCCCAAAACATCCACTTTTTGTCAAAGGTGGTGGTTTCCATCACCAACCAAAAATTTTTTTGTCTTATCTAACCACATGAGGCATTTCCATTTTTGGCTTCAATTACATTTTGCCAAATTCAGGGAAGTTTTGTGGCCTACTCTTAGGGAAGGCTCCTTTCATGGAACTCTTCCAAATGACTTCTGTTCCTGGAGGTAATTTCACTATTCAGTGATGGAACAAGCAAGCTGCATCAACCATACCATTAAAACCACCTGCCCAATACTGTGTTGGTCCCTCATTTCACTGAAACTGCTCTGACTTGTTGAGACATGGACTCTTCAAGACCCCTGAAGGTATACCATGATATCTGGTAAAAGCAGATGAGTCCTGTTTGTTGCAAGGAGGATCCTCCATGGATTGGGCACATTGGTAGAATTCACACAGCCAGTGTGCTTTGATGTATCACACAGTGTCACTACCTTTTCTTGATTAGCTATGACCTGTTGGTAGAGCCGACCATACCTCATTTCCCCCAAAGAGTGTTCAAATACCTGTTTCTGCAACAATCTCATCTGTGTTGAGTACAAACATGTGGTTTTAATGTAGGCTATGACATCACCCAACATGCCTAAAAGTTCCGATAATGCAATACAGTAATCCCCCAGTTTTACGCGGATCAGGAGTCGCGGATTCAGTCAGATGCGCATTTTTTAAAGAAAGCAAATATTCTTGTCTTCATGTATTTTTTTTTATTTATACCACTACTACTGTGATAACTGTTACCGATTTCTGGGTACAGGCTTATTCAATGTTTCATATTTCATTCATCTTTTGGCTTGGATGTTTTCTTGTTTAAGGCCTCCCCCTCTCCAAGGATCTTGTAAAATGAAACGGTGTTGACAGGATGGAACCATAATTCCTTATGCAATTTAGGTTTTGTTTTTATCAAGAGTGAAAGGTGCTTATTTAACTAAAGTATGCTAAAACAACATGGCATGACTAATTCAATTTCCACACATTATCCTATTCACGGTGTAGATTGCATATCCACAAACAGCATGAAAATGTGCACATGCTGGGCTGAAGTATCCTTAAGCACATAGGGATTTGAAGACTTCAAACACACACACACACACACACACACACACACACACACACACACACACACACACACACACACACACACACATAAAGTTTGCACAATTTTGCCTTTCCATAGTGTTATTCTTTTATTTTCCCTTGATATACAGGGATGACCATAGGGTGTTCTTGCTCCAGCTTTAGGGAGTTTTTTCTTGATTCTGTTGTCTTTGGCTTTCTCACTAGGGGCTTGGACCCAGACTCTCTTAAGCTGCTTTGTGACCTCAATTTTAAAAAGTGCTATGTAATTCAAATTAACTTGACGCACATACACATGCAGTCACCAGCAGTCAAGAAAAAAACTATCTCAGTTTGCTGCCGTATCAAATCCAGAGCAGTCTTTGGAAACAAGAGCAGCTTCGGTGTAACAACCATTTGATTTTAATTGGTGAAACCAGTCTTGTCCAGCATTCAGTAAAAGGTTCCTCCCACTTTAAAGAAGACATATTATGCAAGTTATAATAGGTCTATGGCAGACATGGGCAAACTACGGCCCGTGGGCCATATGCGGCCCGTCGGACTTTTTAATCCGGCCCGCCAAAATTGTCCACGTTATATTATTAAATTAAATTTTATTATAAAGACACCTCAATCATTTTACCTAGCTGTAATTCCCATCTTTTCTCCCGAAGACATCGACCCTTGAGTGTGATGCAGTACGGTTACTCTCTACTTCATTTTGTCACTTTGTACAACAAATATAACGCCAGACATTGATGCACTTGCAAAAAAAGGAGACCAACAATACTGTTCCCACTGAAACTGAATGGGAGTTTATTACTACGTTATTAAATTAATAAATATGTAAAACAATGTTTACAATAAACTAAGCATGATGGTGTTTTGCTGCCTGTTAAAGGCCAAATCTTTTCATGTAATGGTTTTTACATTTAATTTCTATTAGTTCACACAAACACACCATTCTCCTATTCTGGTCTGGCCCCACTGTCAAATTTTAGAAACCATTGTGGCCCGCGAGTCAAAAAGTTTGCCCACCCCTGGTCTATGGGCTCTACAAAAACATGTTCAAAATCACTCTCGCATGAAGAGATCTCACCAGTTTTATTCTTCACAGTTTTGGTCCCTTTCAAAACGAGCTGTTTCAGGGCTCTGTCCTTTTCATGCAAATAAGCTGTTGTTGCTTGCTCCACCCACCCCTTATACTGCTCGTTTGACACATGCAAAACGAATCGAAATGAGCTGGCTAGTTTATACTTAACTGCGATACAAACACAAAAGTCATTATTTGAAAGTACTTCCTCCACGACACTGAAGATAGCTCCTTATTCACAGCTCCTTATTCGAATTTTCCGTTCTACCTTAAATACTTAAGGTGGAACCTTTTAAGGTGGAACGAAACAGATTGTTACTGAGACACGGCCATCAAAAATGAAATGAAAGCCACGCAGCTCTTTGGTTTTATTTGTCTGGGAGAAAGTGTAGGGATGTGTTCTGTTATTTGCAGTCAACAACACACTTTGTGTGACTTGCCTCTGCATGTAGCCATAGCACTCAGCTTATCCATGCTCGTAAAACTAGCAGACAAAATGGCGGATCCTCAACTGATGTAATGGGTGGGGTCTTGACAGAAGAGGGGTGATTTGATGCAAATTGTATGCAAATTTGCCCAGTATGACCTCACACTGGGCCCTCTATCCAAACGGCTCATTTTGAAAGGGACCACAACTGTGAAGAATAAAGTTGGTGATATCTTTTTATGTGAGAGTGATTTTGTATAGCCCATAGACCTGTTATAACTAAAGTGAGTTTTGCATAATAGGTCCCCTTTAAGTAAATAGCCTACTATGATAGTTTGGGTTCATTTGTGTCAGTTATGTATTATGTTATTTAGTTGGAAAAGCTTTAAAGGTACTTATCACAGGACGTTGGCAAAAAAACTGTTTACATTTGTTCAGATTACTCTGAATACAGCAGCTTGTTTCAGCTTAGCTGGCATTTATGCACAGTACTGTGCCATTTTTTTGCTGCTGGTTTATCTATAAGCAGCAAATGCACGTGATATTTTAATCTTTCTTTTGCCTGACCTTGGTCAGGCACTGCTTTATGCATATGAGCAAGACAGCCTTTGATGTTTGTGGTTAAAGAGTGGCCAACTTTGTTGCCATTAGCCAGATGAAGAAATCTCCAAAACAAGGCGGAACCTGCAAATATTCCTCACTTTTTTTTTGTTGCTTTTTTCGTGGCAATATTTTTACTAATTTTAGTTCTAAATGATTAAAAATATAAATTTAGCTAAATTTCCAGTTATTGGCTGATGTCCTCCTGTTTTTATGTCATTCTACTAAAAGTCCTATGCTGCCCAGATGCCCTGCACCTTCTTGCAATGCGAGAGAGAGAGAGAGAGAGAGAGAGAGAGAGAGAGAGAGAGAGAGGATTGCTCATGTTTAAACCTCTCTCTGTGTCTATGGTCTATGGATTTTAGTGCCAGTTATTAATACAATACAACTCACTGGCAGATGAACAGTAAACTATTGAACTGTAAAAATGATTACTCCTTTTTATTAATAAAAAATACATTAAATTAATATTGTATTTGCCCTACTTATACAAAAGGAAATGACAGGCATACCAAAAAAAATTACTTTAAGGTAATGTATTAAACTGAGTTTTAAATGAAATTTAAGTGTTCAGGGAGCATATTTCTCAATGTTTTTAATCATTGTTTGATATTGTTAACAAATGTAAAAGTAACTGATTTTGAAACTGTTTTAGATTACCCTAAATAGTGTAACATTTTGAAATTAAACACATTTGTGATGTTTTTGTGGCACATTTGCGTAATGCTTCATTATAGAACAGGGGTGTCGAACTGGAGGGAGGCCCGTGGTTGTGGGGTGTACGGGTCCCATTGTGTGAAATAATATATTTATTGCCACAAGAAAGCAAAAAACAATGTTATATAGATATATAGTTTTGTTTTTTATAAGGATATTTGCAGTTTCCGAGTTATTGTGGGGATTTCCGCATAAACTATGACTTTGGTTCTCAAAAAAATATCAGTGACTGACTTAATCCGCAACTCCTGGTCCACGTAAAACTGGGGATTACTGTAATTTTTTCAGGAAGTCATTGTTGTTGCCACAGGCAATGACACGCATCTTGATTGCTGATTTGCTGCTCAAGTTGCAAATTATGAGAGTCTCCACAACATTCTCAGCTTTCTTTCACTCCTGTAACAGCCTTTTTGCAATGTTCTCCCATTGGCTATGTACTCTCTTCCTTCCTTTCGATGTCACTGCTGTCTGCTTGCATCTCGTTTTCCCCATAAACCTCTGTCAGCAGCGTATCGAACTAATTGGAACAGACAGAAGCCCCCTCAGTTCTTAATAATAATCGCCTTTGTCAGCCTCAGTGGCTCTTCTTTCTCACGTTTCCTAGCACAGACACATCAAGCATAAGCCTGCCATAATTATAGAAAAGGCAGTGGACAGTGTTCACACCCAATTACTTTCTCAACATTTTGTTACATTACAGACTTATTCTAGCATAGATTTGAGTATAGCTTTTCCTCAAAGATCTACACACTGTACTCCATAATGACAGACAAAACCAACCGTTTAGAAAGACATGCAAGGATATTTTATTGCCAGAAGCTTGTTAATCCAGTGTTTCATAAGCAAACTCTACAAGTTTGGCACACCTGTTTTATGTTTTTTTTCCCCCATTCTTCCCTACAGATCCTCTCAATCCCATTTAGGTTGCATTGGCATCGCCAGTAGTATTTTTAGGTGTTTCCAGAGATGTTCTATAAGATTCAAGTCAAGACTCTAGCTGGGCCATTCAAGGACATTCACAGACTGCTCTTGAAGCCACTCCTTTGTTATCTTGGCTGTGTGCTTTGAGTCATGTTGGAAGATGAATTGTCGCCCAAGTCTGAGTTCCAGAGCACTCTGGAGAAGTGTTTCTTGAAGAATCTTTCTACATTTATCTGCTGTCATCTTACCCGCTACATGGACTAGTTACTCAGTTCCCACTATGAAAAAAACATCCCCATAGCATGATGCTGCCACTACCAAGCTTCACAGTAGGGATGGTGTTAGGCGGGTGATGAGCTGGGTGTGCATTTTGGCAAAGTCCATGCTGGCTGCCATGTGCCTTTTAGTGAGCAGTGTCCACTTTAGTGACCAGTGGGTTCTTGGTCACCTCTCTGACCAAAGCTTTTCCTCAGTGATGGTTCAGTTTGGTCGGGCGGCCAGATGTAGGGAGGGTCTTGGTGGTTCCAAATTTCTTCCGCTTCCAAATAATGGAGACGACAGTGCATTTCAGGACCTTCAATCCTGCCTAAATTGTTTTGTATCCTTCCCTAGATTTGTGCTTTAATATAATCTGTTCTTGGAGGTCTACAGACAATTCACTGAACTTCATTGCTTGGTCACCTGTGAGACCTTATATAGACAAGTGTTTGCCATTCCAAATCATTGTTCAGTAAACTGAATTTACCACAGATGGACTCCAATCAAGTTGTAGAATAATCTCAAGGATCAGGGTAAATCGGACATGCCTGAGCTCAATTTTGAGTCGTTGCAAAGGGTGTGAACTTACACAATGTACCTATTGTGTTTAAATGTTTACATTTTATTTAAATGTCTGTAACGTAACAAAATGTGGAAGAAATTATGGGGTGTGAATACTTTCTGTTGGCACTGTACATTCTGTCTGGTCATTGTTCTGTATTATTTCCTTGTACTTGCCTTAGATTGCTTTTTTGTTTCCCTTTTTTCTTTCAGTTTTACTGGTTTGTGTTTCACATTGTTTACTTAGTAGTTTAGCTGCAGAGTTATTTCCAGCTTTTCTTGTGTTTTCTTTCAGTTCAGGTATATATACCTTGCTCTTTCTCCTTTGTACCTTTTTATAATTATCAAAATGTTATTACGATTCATTTATGTAATCTCAAGTGAAGCTATGTGAGTAACTTACCATATCCACATTTCCAGAAACTATAAATAGGCACATTAATTCCTAACTGCTAGCAAGAAATGTGGCTGAGTTAATACCATGGGGAAAACACCTAGACAGCATGTGCTTCAAATGGGTTGATTTGAAATTTTCAGTAGTGGTACATCCTAAGGGTGATGAAATAAGCCTTTATATTTAAACATGCCTTCATTAACAAAATCAATACAAATGGCCATACATATCAAGAGCAGGTCTGTTAATTGGTGACAATCCACTGGCATACATCTCTACTACTTTCAGTTGCTATTAAAATGAGGAACCTCCTTATTTAAATGCTGCTTTATGGTAGGTAATTTCTGAATGCAGGCTACCTCCAATTGATGACCATCATATGAATAATTTCTATGTGGCTACTTGTGCCAGTGTGTGTTTACCTGTAAGAGGAAATCTTGTCTTGTGAAAACTTCATAGAGAACAGAAGAGGCAGTATTAGAACATATAGGGGCAAGCAATATCCACAAATATCATACACTGCAAAAAATATTAAAATATTGTATAGCTTTCAAGTTGAACCACATATACACAATAATGTACAGAATTACAAAATTCAAACAACTTTTGAAACAAATTGAACATTTAAAAGCCATTTACAAATATCCAAATTTATAGCTGCAAAAATACCCATACACTTGAAATAAAAAAATGAAGGATGATTTGGAGGCATAATGTATATATAACTTTGGGAATTTGGCTAGAACATTTAACTGCTAGAACATTTCAGATCCGCTTTTTCTTTGTTGAGTTGCACATGTTGTGGTCAGTAGCTTCCATTTGGCATTACTGAAAAGCATCATAATGGCCAAACCTAAAGAGATGTCTCTCAAGAGACATTGAAAAAAGGTTGCACAGCTATGCAGTAATGCACTGGAATACAGGAAGTTTGCCAACTAAGCATTTTTCTTAATTTCCACAGTTGGACACATGATTCTAGAGATAAAAGCATCAGACAGAATAGTGCAGAGATATGCAATCAGCAAGAAAAGTGTAGTGTAAGAATACAAAGAAGTGCTCTATTATGCAGGTATCAAACAGATCTTTTCTGAGAAGAAAGCTTTCCGTAAAGTACAGTTTAGTGGTGGCAGCATTGTTATAGATATCTGTGTACTTCAAATCACAGAAAGGAAGATGCTGCTGAAGAAAAGAATTGGCAGTTGTCTGCCAAAGCCCTGAAATTGCCAAGGGGCATGGACAATGATCCAGACTATGATGCCAATGAAATAATACTAGTATGGTTCCAGATGATGATGATGATGAAGTTTCTGAAATGGCCTAAACAGTCACCTGACTTAAATCCCTTCAAAATGTAGAGGTTTTGAGGTTCTGACAACTTAGTTGATTCGAAAGAAGTTTGTTAGAAAGATTGGTAAATGGAATTGCTGTGTAAATGCTGTGCACCTAGACATGCTTTGCTTTAGGTTACAATTTTTTTAGTTTAATTTTCAAAGAAGTTTCATATTATTTTTATTATACCTGTCTTACATAGGGAATGTGAAAAATGTGGTCACTTTGCATAGATACCAAGATGTCAATATATAGAGCTTAATTTGATATTTTGTTTCAAGCTATGTAATATGAGAATTCTGTGGGTGAGAATAAATTAATTTAAATCATTTTTTTCTGTGTGAGTGAAATCTCAGTATTGCTCTTTTTTAAGTGCAGTGGCAAAGGCCTCTGCAAGCACTGAACAAAAGTTTTTTTCTTTTACAGAAGCTTGTGTGTAGCCATTGCAGCCATTTTACTGTTTCTTTGACCTGCTTTGGAAAGCCACAAAGCCCTCACGTTTAGTTGTGTACCCCAATGCCTGAATTATTATTTTACAAGTGAGTTAGGTAAGGTTGATTTTAGGACTGGGCGATTAATCGAAATCAACATTCAGAACCTATAATCGATAAAATTTTTCCAGGTCAATTATTTAGATGATTTTCCCTTTAAAAATATTGATAGTAGTGTGTGTTTCCTTCAATTATTTTAAAATCAAGTAATGCACCCTTCATTCAAAAATCTCTCACTTGTAATATGTGAGCATATTTACTGTCAGTGAACTATGAGGGCAGAAAAATTTTAAACAAATAAATAAAATAATCGTTCAATAATCGTAATCGAGATAAAATGTTCAAATAATCGAGATTTTGATTTTAGGCCAAATCGCCCAGCCCTAGTTGATTTCCAAATAACAGATTCATTTAATTACTTATTCTTGTGCACCTGGACATGTGTACGAAATCAGGTCAGGACTTAGAAGTTTTTCAGAAGAGAAATGCCAGATTACTGTTGTGAATAGATTGTCTTCAGAAAGAATGCAGGTTTTGAGAAGAACAGGTCTATTGTTATATATACAACACTAAGTAAATCAAAGAAATTGCTGAATACTAAAATATTTGCTGGAGTAATCATGGGGAAAAGCAACACAAGATGAACAAAAACATACTGAAACAAAGTGACTAAACAGGTCAAGACTCACCTGGGGCAACTAATTCCACACACCAACATGGAGGTAGGATTAGAAACCATATAGAGCCACAGACTACTTGGGACAAATGCCACATTTATAGTGTAATGTAGCCTAGTTTTAGTCCATTTTATGTTCTGTTGTGGCTTAAATTGAACGATAGGAAAAGGCAGTTTCTGAACTTATACATCTTTTGGGAATCTTGGGAATAGGTGTTCTTGCCATTTGGCCAAACTATATCCAATGGTACAAAATTCATTGAAAACATCTGTGAATAAGCAGTAGCCGAGGACAAAGGCTGAAGCATACTGAGCCTTGATGAATTAATCATGTATTTGATTAATGACTAATAGTCCATTGGGGAATTATGTTTATTGAGGTTGGGGCTTATACAGCAAGCAAAGGTAGTATTGTCAGGAGTTGCATTTATGCATATCTTGGTCAAAACCTCTGACTGCCCTTAGGGAAGATATGTTTCCAACAGAACCGCACAATACAATGCAGACACAAACCTACATTTAATTCCTGATATTTTAAGTAGAGTGTCATGAATGAGCACCTGAGATAATAATGATTGCAGTAATGGAATTTGAGATACTTTTCTTATTGCTTTGCTTTGTTAAACCCATGTCTCTGCAAGCCCAGACCTGCTTTGCTGTGGGTCTAGTTGGTGAGTGGACAATTGTTTTTTGTCTGTGTGTGTGTGTGTGTGTGTGTGCACACTGGCAGCTGGGTGAGTAAGGGACACAGGTGTAAAGCTTGAGTGAAAAGGTGCCAACGGAACCCAGGTGCAGTTTAACACCTGCTGATAATGCCAGTTTTTCCATTTTACGTGGTTCAAAAGACTTTGCCAACAGAGCTCATTGCACTGCAGGGTAGGTCAGTGGCAGGGAGTAACAATACTTTGGTTTAGATGTTTAGGAAATTGCTTAATTTCTACAAAAATGTAAGTGAAGGCTGTCATAATAGCATGTTAATTTAGATTAATTTTAGAAAAAAATAAGTGTTTCAAGGTTAGTGCAGTCTATGATGCCTCTTGATCCCATATGTCATAGCATAAATATAAATACAACAATTCACAGTAGCACAGGATGAAAGCAGGTGCAAAATGTTGTTTGACCCGGTGAATAGAAAATTTACACTTAAAATCACCCAGATGGTGGTGTTGATTTTTGGAGAAAGGATTTTTTGTGCTATCAAAGCATGAACTACCACCTCAATGCAAAACCCTTAGCAGTTTGAAGGTCAGATGTGGTTTAGCTCCCGATGCTACTGCAAACACACTTGAACAGGCTTTCAGATACAGACTTAAAAACTGTAATGATTGAAGGTCAAGATGTAATTGCCGGATCAAAAAAAAAGCAAACCCAAGTAAAAATGAGGGGACAGACATGACGCAATAACACAAGAAATACAGGAACTTTACAAAGACTAACTGTAACTGTGTTTTACAAGGCGTTTACAAGAGGTTTTACAAGGAGTGGTTTCCACCAACCCAAAGGAACGTAAATACACTGACCAGACAATGGGAAACACATGGGCAGAGAGATTAGACAGGAACAAGATACAGGTGAGCAGGAAAGCAAGGGGGCTAGGCTAAGGTAGGACTAAAAACAGACTAAAAATCGTCTGTGACCGTTTAATTAACTTGAATTACATTGCAATGAAATGCAGACCAATTTACAACATTTTAAACTGTTGGTCCATGTTGCCTAATTTTATTTTGGCATGTAAGATGTTAGATAATTAGTATTAGGGTGGGGTGGTAGTAGCCTAGTGGGTAAAATACTTGCCTGTGAACCTGATGGCCTCAAAGTTGCAGGTTCAAATCCCCAGATTCTGCTAATGATTGTATCCTGCTCTGGATAAGGGTGTCTGCCAAATGCCACTTGAGTATTACTCTTTGTATTGAGGAAAGCTGAGTACTGAGCCTATTGTTAGATTATAATTATAAACTGAACTGTTCTGTATGTTCAAATAAATAAAGATGTTATGCCTTAAACTGCACCATATACTACTGGTGGTCTATATTGCCTTCTCTATTTCTAGTTTAGTTTTCTGGCATCTGCTACATGGAATATTGAAATCATTACAATATCAAGGATTCAATAAGAAACTTGTGGACTTATTACCCACATTCTTTCTGAAAGAAATTCATCGAGTTTTTTGTTTTATTTAGAGTGAAAACATGGTCTATATGTATGGGAAATAAAAGAAATGTTTAATATTATTATGTATATTATTATTGATCGTCATCTGCTATTATGATTAAAATAAGATATTTATGAATTCTTTCAGCAAATAATGTTTTATATATGTTTAATTAGATTGCTTAATTAGATTGCAATTATTTGTTTTATCAATGGTCCGATGGTGCTTTTCTTTGGCTCTTAATCCATTGTGTTCTGTGGCAAAGAGATAAATTGTCCTCCTGTAAGTTAGAGGCTACAAGCATTGACGTATGTAGTTTGTGAAATGACACAAACAATGGACTTGCAATTTGTGCCATCTGGACAATAGACTGAAAAAAAGTTTTTAGACACAAAATACAGAGTGCTCAGTCATCATGCAGCCATTCTATTGTGCTACTGTCACTCAGCCCTAACCCCTGTGTCCATTTAGTGGTTGTTTCATTGTTTGATCCCCACATGGTGGTGTGTACCATCTTTCATGAAACTGAGAATGCTTTAATCACAGTGAAAGCACAAAAGGGACTTTAGAGGACCAGGCGTCTGACTGAGTGTGCATCCGGTCCTTACAAAAACAGCATGATTATCATAACACAGTGGGAGACATGAGAAGGAATGTATCTCTGGTGCTCTATGTGTGTGTGTGTGTGTGTGTGTGTGTGTGTGTGTGTGTGGGTGTGTGTGTGTAAAGAATCATGAATTCTGTATTCAAAGTGGTATAGTTAATGGTATGATTCACAAAAATGCATTCTAGTTAAAGAACTCATCTTGATTTTCAAGGTGACTCAATCATAGAAGCCTTTTAACAATCAATTCTCAGCCTCTGGTCATTCAATCAAAAAAATTATCGAGTATGGTATAGAAGTGTAGTGGGGGGTGGGATGTAATATGCATGTCAGAGTTGGAATGGCACCAATTTTTCAGATAGCCCTGAAGTAGGAGCAGCTGCAGAATATACCTAGAAGTATAATAAAATAATAACAATAAACTACAGAACTAAAGAACAGGCAAGGTGATGTTCAGCTCCTTGACAGTGAAAAATATACTTTCCCTCATATATATATAATCCATCTTTGCCTCGAAATTTAGTAAACTGTTTGGGAAACAAGCAGTAAAGTTCTTGAAATGAGCAACGGGAAATGATTTATCCTCGTGTTATCTTGGAAGATACTGTCGGGATGTCTCTCCCATTGGTTATACATTAATTAAGACTGCTTTCAAGTCTTCATGCTTGTTTGTGTGGGAAGTAAACAAAACACGCAGGATCTGAGATTTACTGTATAGTTGACAATTATAAAGAATAATACTGATCAAATATTTATTGTACTTTGATTACCTCACATTGCTACCTCCCCCTACTGAAAATAATATTGTGCTGCACTGAAAATTTAAGCGCGCCTCTTTTCTTCTGCCATAAAAGAGTGTTCATGTAGTGCTTTTTTTGTAAGAAACTTAATTAGGAAGTGACTGTGGGATTATCTAATCATGTTTTCAATTACAGTGGGACAGCTTGGTAAGAAAAAAAATATACAGCAGAAGTCCTTGATATGTTTGTTAGTTATTAGAAATGGTAAGCAGCAGTATGACTATGCCAGAACTCTTTTCTGAATAAGGCACATTTAAAACTACTGCAAGGGGAAGAAAATGAAATGTTAGACATACATCTGTTTCAGACTTCAGTTAAAAACACGGCATATACGAGCAGTAGATTAAACCAGTCAATCTTATAAAATTAGTTTTTCCTAGCTGATAGCTGGTATGGGATCCTAGTATCATTTTAATACATCACTATTAGCTAAATACTATTAGGTGTACTATAGGTGTACTAGCATAAATCAGCCTTTTAGACAGAGTAGTCCCTTTACATTTGTGGCCCAGACAGAAGGCTGATTTTTAATAGTCACAGTTTGTCCCTTGGACAAGCTACTGTTACTGAAAGACTTAACGCTGGCAACCCACTGCAAACTGGATATGACTGCAATGAAATACAGAATTATGAGCAAGACTGAGTAGGTTTTAAGCTCCATTGTATTTGAATGGAATGTATTATTTGACTGATAGAGTTAATGACAAATTAAGATCACATATGGTTTATCAACGTGTGTTTAATTAAACAAACTTGCATTAAAAGGAAATTAAAGATTGGCTTAACTCAAATTTTCTAAAACTCAATATGGACAAAACCGAGATAATCTTCACTGGAAC
>JBBPDE010132236.1:4574-20227 GCA_037974605.1 Nannopetersius ansorgii
AAAGAAAGAAAAAGGGGGTCAAGTGAGCACCCCCCCCCCCCCCCTTGGCTTTGGAGGCTGAATAGAAGAGAAGGAACGGGCCAAAGAATGAAAGAAGCAGGAAATAACAGCTTTCCGAGAGGAAACATGATTGTATAAATCAGTGTGCAAGTGTGTGTAATGGGAGTGACAGAGATGAGAGACAATAGAATGGAACGAGTAAAAGAACTGCTGAATTGTTCATGTGCATTCATGCATGTCTAAATTCATACTCCCTCACAGTCAAACACTAACTGTACAATTAAACTGCAGATCAATCTTTGGACTCCATGCACTGAAAAAAAGGCAGACCACCATGATTTATACTGCCGTTTCACAATTCCAGTTTCAATTCACCAAGAAATAGGGTCTCGAACATTTTCAGTGAATTCAAGCCATGCTCATTATGGAACACTGCCACGCACATCTCTGGGAATAACAAATATGGCCTTAAAATTTCTCATCCAGTACCAAGACTGATTAAAAAAATTCAAAAAAACTCTCACACCACCACTTTTTAAGCTCGACTGCACTGCATAAGGCCTGCCAGCAGCCACTAGTATCTAGAGCTCGCTGAAATGCGCCACTACTGCTTAAGCTGTGACCATGGAGCTCCATGCTGCAGAGTATGTGCGTCACCGATGTACCACAGCACCACAAACAGCGATCCAAGCAGACTCACGCACAGAAATGACTCAACTGCCCCTTAAGGGTCATAAGCTTAAAAAAAAAAAAAAAAAAAGATGAGATAGGAAAACAGATAGACAGAGATGGACAGAGAAGCAGAGGCAGAGAGAGAAAGCAGTAGCAGAGGAAGAGATAAGTGCATCAAAGGGCTCCATGTGTTTAGGGCGGGAGACAGTCATAGTTTACAAACTTCATTTACCAAAGCATTCTCTCAATTAACTGGATGCTCGCGTGAGCTCACACTTTTACTGGTCTCGTTACAGCTATTCCAGCTGTGCCTGTGGAAAACTGATTAAGAATCCCAAAGCGTCAGCAGAGTACACTTTATCTACTTGTGATATGGCAACTCTACAAAAAAATTGTACACATGTTTAGTCAGATTAAGAAATAAATAAACAGATAAAAGTAAATAAACTAACCTGAATAGCATTCTTTCTATTCTGCACACAGCTATTTTATCAGAACATCTTGCAACATAAACATTAGCCTCGAGCACAAACCAAAATATTACTGGCTGACATGTCTATTCCATGAAGATATCTGGCTCTTTGATCATCCCTGAATGCACTGAGCACGCTAGAAACCAAAACGAAACATCAAGCTAATAGGCCGCATAAGCGCATAAACGTAGCCAAATGATTCACATCAGACTTTCCCCTGGCAGCTAACTGGCTAATCCTCAGACCCCTCTGACCCATCTTTCAGCACTCTCTCACTTTCCCTTGGCGCCATATTAAGGCCCATGTGTATTCCAGACACGGCGACCCACTTAGTGGGCTGGCCAGCTCTGAGCGTCCCGCTGAGGTCTGAAGGCCGAGACAGGATCCCTGCTGAGCTTCGGCCTTCGCAGGGCTTGATGAAGTCTGACAGAGGGCCAGCAGGGCATGCAGGAGGTCACCATTAAACTCCAACTTCAATACCAAGTTGCTCACATCCTCATGCAGCTTCTACTACGCAAGTGTTGATCAAGAAGACTTACATAGCTGCAGTTTTGGGTAATGGATCATTCTCTTGAAGCAGTCGGTAGTGTTCAGCACAGGCACAGATGAGTCTTAAGGTTCGCACTGCAGTGAAGAGCAACAAGATTTCAAGGGTAGCAGACAGTGGCAGATGAGAGATGTAGATATCTCTACCCTATCTATCCAAAGTCCTTCAAAACACACAACCTGACAAACCTGTCAGAACTAAATTATCTTTGGGTTTCTTCAACACACAGCATAATAGCTGATGACAATTATGCTCATGAGATTTTCAAAACTTAAGGAAAACTCACCTATACAATCCAGCTTCCTCTGTGGACAGTAGTCTCTACACAGCAGTTTCAGCTCCTGTACTGCAGACTCGTAAGGGTAGGAGCCATGCAGGACAGTGGAGTCTTTGGGGTAAAGTTTGGCAGCTACACCAATATCACCAGGTGAGGCATTATGATAAAGTTGAACACTGTTTTCAAAAGCTAGCTCTCGCTCTCGGTGCACTCTCCTGAAGACCCCATTGACAGAGGGGGGAGGGGGGCAAGGGAGGGGGAGAGATTTTACACATTTTATATAAATAGAGACGTTACAGTCAATATATAGCGAGTGTGGCTCAATCTCAACATAAATTACCCCATGTGCTTCTGGCTTACATGTGCCACCTACTGTTTAAACTCTGCAAGTGTTTTTTTTTATGTAGTTTTTTCTGTGTTTCAGCTTTTTGTATACGGGTAATCAGCATTTAGGATCACCGAAAAAAACACACCGTTTGAAAAAAATAGAACAATGTTCAGAAACTGTTTTCAGTGCTAACATGTTTTTAGCTTGTAACAAAGAATGCTTCGTTTCCTCTTTTGTTTGAAAGTCTTCTCCTTTGCTAGCATGAGGCGATATCACCGACTGTTATCCCCACACCCCCATGTTTTTGTATTTTTACATGGATAGAGATTTCTTTAAAAAAAAAAAAAAAAAAAAAAGTGGATGTTTTTTTTTTTTTTTTCAAACAACAAAGCTTTTAATAATATATTCGTCTGGATGCACTTTGAATCTGAACTGGCCCCCCTACTTCCTCTATTTTATGAAGTTCTGATTCTGATATGGAGCTATGGATCACCACATCTTTATCATAAATTAGCGGAAACAAATGTTATGTATGCTAATATTTCTGACCTGATCTATTTTACAATCCATGACAAAAAATAGTTGTGTGAACCCTGCATTATTTATACTTTGTCAAATGTTCTGCAGGTTTGGGACACACTGCAAGTGTAGTTATTGAAAATGTGATCTTTAAATTTCAGTTAAATACTTTAGGCATGTCTGGTGATCAAATAAAACTTAAACTGAAGTAGTTATTCTACTTGTTAGAATTTTACAATATTATAAAAATAGTACCTATAAAAAAGAAAAAATATATTTAAAAAAATAGTACCTAAATAGTGCCAACAGAGGGCTCCAGATTGGGGCGAAGAAAACCTCCTCTATGCATGTGACGCAGTAGTCTTTGGAACTTGCGGTGTTCAGACACTCAAAGGAGAGGAGGCACAGAGACAGGAGACGATCTGAAACAGACTAGAATTAATGTGTACATACACAAGGAAGAGCCCTTTAACATCTACACCAGGAACTACAGGATCCATAAGCATTTTTCCTAAATGTATTCATATTACTGTAACTGAATTTGAAAAATGTCACAGTTCCAGTCTGAAGAGAGGCTAATTGTAGGATTCATAAAAATGACACAAGCCTGTGTGTAGTAGTGTCAGTTAAAAACCATGCACTAAAAAGCAACTGGGTGGATGTTAGCCAGTTATCATTACTTTATTTCAAGGTTAACCAATTTGTTTGATTTACTCATCTGTTCATCACTACAGCAAAAGGAAAACTAATCATTTTACTAGTTTTGTCAGAAGCAATGTTTTGTTGGTGCAATGCATTTTATTGCCATCTCTGAAAAGCTAAAGATCATACTGTGTCACAGAGATGTCTTTAACTATCAGATCACATCTCACCACACATGCTCACTCACCGATAGCATTGTGGATGTCTTTCACTATGGCTTTCAGGTGTTCCTTCAAAGCTCGCTCCTCCAAGTCTTGAATGTCCAAGTCTGCAGTTGCTGAGTCACAAGTCACGTCTGAGACAGCATCATCAGCACTGTTAGCTGGAACCCAGTCCAGCTGAGTCAGGAACTGCTCTAGATCCTCAAAGGAGTTCTCTCGGTCTGGAGGGGCTGGAGTCGGGGGTTCATCTAAATCCAACTCAGGTTCTGTGTTGTTGGCATTTAAGTCTTGAAGTAGTGAGAGTGAAATGGACGCATCCGACAGGCTGTGAACGAGCCCAGGTCTGAGCTGGACTTTAGGGCTGTCAGGAAGAAGTAGGGTCTGGGCGCTGCGGGATGGTTTTAAAGACACAGAGTGGCCAGATACAGGGCTGGGGAGAACAAACCGACTCACTATGGGATACAGCCTGTTATACACTCGATACTGAAGCTTCTTCAGTAGCTGCATGACAGGGTGGTCTGGAGAGCTGGGAAAAGGAACACAACTAACTGGCACATTGCACATTATGAAAGGTGAATCCTCATCTTTGATAATGGACAATTAATAATGAATTTAAAAAAAAGCAATTAATGAAAAAAGAAGCACAGTTAAAGTGCAACAGATCCTATTCACAGACCCGTTTTACGAATCACAGTAAAGAATGCAAGCTGATCTCATACCTCAGAAGACATGTGACAAGGCCTGAAACCAAAGATGCATCGTTTGGGTTTTTTTTCAGGTTATCTTTCCAAAGCTTAGGCCAATCCTGCAGAATGAAACATCAAACACTTCACAGTTAAATTACTCAATGCCATTATTGAACACGTGTATTCAGAGATATAAACTGCACACGATACTACTGTACACACGTACATGATCTTGTTCATATTCCAGTATATTTGCATACAGAACTCGTTGCTCCTGTTCCTCCGGTGTCATGGTTCCCAAAGATGAAAACCTTCTGTTTAAGCAAACAAACAAAAATCCAAAGCCTTACAGAGACTGTTTGAATTATAGGCTTGGTCTGGGTCCAGACCCTTAGTCATCCTCATAACTGATCTGCTTTTAACAAAGAAAGAATAATACACCACAAGAAAAAAACTAATTTGGAAATAAGTCACAAACAAAACTTCAATTGTTCTTATTCTGATTACAGAGCAGAATACTGCAATCAATTTGTAACTGTGAAGTAAATGTCTAGGTTCTGAGCTCTGAATAAAATTATATACAAAGTATGATAAATGACCAAAAATGCATGAATTATCTGTCTAGCAGATTCCAGACCTCTGGCATTATTCTGTCTAAACTATTCTTAGGATAAACACATCCTTGAACAGTCACCAGGTTCCTGATTGGATATTTGCACAGCAGGCTAATGCAGAACTATTTCTAACTATCCTTTGTCATCCCACCGTTTCGATTTCTCTGTACTCATACAACACCACACACTCTGGAAAGGAACATTCTTTACTAAACAGAGCTCCTGAAAACTCTTCAAAGCTGCATGAACCATTTATGTGACCTAGTTTAAGACTAGATTTTATTATTTTGAGCAAAATTTACACGATTTTGTTGAATAATGAGGATGTCTTGATCGCTCCAAGCACCAACAGAAGCTTATCTGGGATGTGTGGTGGAGATACCCACACTATCTAATAAAAATGGTTTTGTACATGAAATCATTGTTTGGCACTGGAAATCAGTACTGCAAATGCCAAGGTTACAGTATAAAAGGCATCAGAGGAAGGGTTCTCACCTGTTGGCTTGCTCCTGCAGTCGGAGTCTTCTCTCTTCTCTCTTTCTCTGGAGCTACAAAATGTTCAGGAAAGCTGATGATAGTTGACAGATACGTTAACGTATTTATTTGGATTTAGATTAGTCGCAGCCAATATAATCAAATTACGTAAAGCAACTGGCACCCCATAGAAAGCTGAGCTACCTCTCAACACGGTTATTGATTAAACAATTAGTCTCTTGGTGTTTCATATTTACACACATATACATTTGTATAAGGATTTGAGTGACTTTGTTCCTAGTATGCAGTGGCGAGTGCCTGTGGTTAGATCTGCTAGAGAATACAGGTTACCCCATCTGGCCAAATCCCACAAAAGAGCTACTGTAGCACAAATTGCTTAAAATCAGTTTAATTTAAGGGGCTAGATGCTGCATGTGTGTGTACCGTCAAGCCCAAATGAATGACATTAACTCATTATAATCATTCAGTCTGGTGACGGCAATGCATTTAACCCTAAAAAAAAACTGCTGAGTTTAATCTGATGGCCTAGAGGTCAGTTGAGGTTCACCTTGCAGGAGTTAAGTGTTTATTGTTTTTCCTCCCAGTCAGGTCAATATATTCGATCTGCTGCATAAAAGGTCAAGCATATGACTGATGTGTGTTTTTAAGTGTGGGGGGAACAGTTGGAAGCTGGCGAAGTAGACGGATGAAGCACTGGCTTTCCTCCTGTTCAGTAACTGTGTGTCTATAGCATCTGCAGACATGGGAAACCATAAATACTTCACTTATCTACCAAGAGGTTTTAGACTTCCAAATGGTATAATAAATATTTGAGTGTGTTTGCATTCTAAAGCACTGGGGGAAAAATAACCACATGTAATACACAAAAATAAACAACATTGAACTAAAAGGATACAGCATCTTGCCTGGCTCTTGCTATGATGAGGTTCTCCATCATCTGTCTCTGGAGTGAAAGGGTCTGAATTGTGTGGAAAAGCTCAATTAGACATACAAAGGATGGACTTCACACTAAACATAATCTGAAAGGACATATACTAGGTGAACAATAGTATTGGGATGCCTGACCATTACACTAACAGGGACTTTGCATTCCAATAAATAGACTTTAATCTTGAGTTGGAGCCCTTTGCAACTATAACAGCTTCCACTCTTCTTGCTAGGCTTTCCACAAGATCTTGGAGTGTTTCCATGGGAATTTGTGCCCATTCATTCAGTGAAGCATTTATAAGGTCAGGCACTGATGTTGAATGAGAAGACCTGGCTCACAATTTCAATTCCATTTCATCGCAAAGGTGCCCTTCTTGGGCAATCTGAATGCTTCAGCATACTGAAAGTCACAGACATAGCACAAGCCCTGAAAAACAGGTGTGTCCCAATACATTTGTCCACATAGTGTATTTATAATGGCAAAAGACATCAAAACATCAACACCCCCATGGTAAATTACAGGTTTTTTTACTCCCCCCTCCCCTTCAGATTGACATGTAGGTGGAGAGCACCCAGATGGTCGAAGCACACGTGTAGCCCCCGTTAACAGAGATTGACAGCTTCAGACAGAGTGCATTAACTGTAGTGACAGCTGATTTGGCTTGTGGTTGACTCAACATTGTAACCAGTGATTAACAACCCTAGTCACTGGAGTAAAACAGCATGGCTAACACAGGTGGGAGTTCAGAACAAAAAGGCACAAGATCAGGGATCCGATCGCTTTCCTCGAAACACACACACACACACACACACACACACACACACACAAAGATACGCTGAACGATACCTTCAGAAACGTCTTAAGTTTTTTCCAGTATGCGCGAAAGTCCAGCGGAGCATCGCTGCGTCTTCGGAACATTCTCGGAAACTAAACGTGTTTTCAGGCAAAATGTTTATTTATCGATGTGAACTCAATGATCCAGGCTCGTCTGTTTCCAGAAGGAGAAGTCAAGCGATGAAACTTACCAGGACAGTCTCTTTTAAACAACCTTGATGTAAATAAAAGATAAAAAAAGACCCAAAACCACGACCTCCTTATCTCCACACCGTAGCTCCACCTGCAGCTCTGAGTGAATCAGTCCCGAATCGATGGGAACTTAACGGCGTCACCTGAGAGGGGTCTCAGCCCTCTTATCATTATAAAAACAGACTGGCCTCCACAGGCTCTGTCTCAGAAACTACTGAACTATACAAGCCAATCATTCAAAGTAAGCACATTCGCGTCCTAATCACAAAGGCTCATTAGGAAGGTAACTTAATTGATAAGGCGCGGCCACAAAGCCACGTGATAAGGATCTTTCACGTGCCCAATCTGAAGCAGTTCTCAATGAACTTCTAAGCACTTCCGTTCTTAAAAGTTCAGATTTAGCAAGTTCAGAACTTTTGCACTCAGAACAGAGCTGATATTTAGAATAAAATAACGTAATATTATACAATGACTGTGTGTGCTGGTTCATTAAAAATAACAAATATTAATAAATAAAATATTTGAGCATAAAGGGCCAATAGTGCAAAATATTTGTGAAAGTTTGTAATTATGGTAGTAGTGGTGTGGGTTTAAAAAATACAAAATGTGTTGAATGGGTGATGGTCGCTTAAAAAAAAAAATTAGTTCCTCTGCTACCACTGCTGCTACTTTGTGTGACACCCCTGCTAGCAATCAAGTCACCTCCTCTCAATGCAGCTGTGATAAAACCCATGAATCGAGGACTCTTCCATGTATTCGAACCTCAACTGGCAAACTCTGAACTGGAACTGTACTTAGGCCATGATGCTGCTTCTCAAGTCCATGAGAAAAGCCTGTCTAAAGGATTTGAGAAATTAAGGCTCAGCCTCGCTCTACACCACTATTTCACATTGGAACCAATGAACCTGTGTTGCTACAGAACACCGCACAGCACAAACTAAGCAGTAGACAACACTACTGTGTTGCTACTAAGGCTTAAAATGTTGTCTGCTGTTTAAATTGTGGACCTAGATGACACCTTGATAGTGATTCACTTGGAAATCTGTCACAGAAATAAAATGCATCATAATTTTCACACTAACTTTAACACTGAGCATTTAGTCAGTGATGACATCATGGTTTACTCCCATAGGCCTTACTAGCGACAAAGACCAACAAAGGTTTTGGTCTCTTCACATGCAACATTTGTGCAGTGATTCTTTTTTTCTTACACACGTCCATGTGCATTTTCTGTTCTCAAACTTTTTAATGTCAAAGACAACAAAGACTGCTTTTCTGGGTAGTTGGTAGTGCAGTAGTTACTGTAGATACTCATATCAGTGATAAGAAAAAATGGTCTAAATTGTATTGTAAAAAAGAAGAACTATCTCTTATTGCAATAGCTGGCAGTGCCATCAAATGCTTCCTATAGCTAGAGATCATTTTTTGTGAAGAAAATTTGGCCCATTCTTCTTTGCACAACTGCTTCAATTCAGCCACACTGGAGATCATTTAAGGTCCTCCCCCAAAGTCAGGACTTTGAGTAGGTCACTCCAAAACCTTAATTTTGTTTCTCGTGAACCTCTGATTTATTGTGACTGATAACTAGACATTCTCCTGCACAACATTCTGGTGGAGTACATTATCACACTATCACCACCATGTTTGGGTGTTGGTATGCTCCTACTAAGGAATGCAATGTTAACTTTATACTAGATGTAGCCTGAGCTGTCTTCCAAAAGGTTCCACTTTCAAATCCTTAGTTTGCAGAAAATCTTTCAAAAAGCTCTTGGGGAGGTATTCTGGGCAAATATGAGCATCCTCTTTATGTAATTTCTTGTTTAGCAGGGGTTTTTAGCCTTGCAACTCCCCCACATGGATACCATTTTGGTCCATTAACACTGCTGACGCTCCCTGATCTGCACAAAGAATGCACACATTTGCAGTCCCTTTAACTCAAGAGCTAAAACAATAAAACAAATTAAAGGTTCAAAAGAGAAACCCATGCCCAAAGGGCCTCAATATACTATAATCAACCAAAGCTAAGTGTGCTGCTTTTTGAGATCTTGTAGCCTACTTCATATTCCTGGCAATGTCCTATTTAAATATTGTTAAGATTCAGGCTGAGAGTAATCAAGCCTGGGTGTTTCTAGTGTAATTGATCTAGTGTATTTTTTTTTATAAATTAAATTATTCTTTCAAGATTTTGTTTTGTGTTGCTTTTATACTGAATTGGGTTTGATGGTCTAAAAACTATTAAGTGTCAAAAAACATACTGCAAACTGCAATAAAACAGTTCTCACTCCGCTCCCCTCCCCTGATCTAAGTTGTGAAAAACCTCAGGACGGCACGGACATCTATATTACACAATAAATAAACCTTAGGACGTCTTGGCAAAATAAAAGGGAGCTAAAGGGACATACTCCTTTTGAAGGCATGAAACAAAAGCCAATGCATGCCAAATATATTCATGAGCAAAAAATAAAATAGAACAGCAAATACAAGCAGCAACACATTTAAAAATATAACTTACTAGAGAGGTCTTTTGTGTAGCCTGACTGGGGGCAAGCCTTGCCAGACGTGCTTCATAGTTTGCCTTCAGTTTCTGGTTCAGACGTGAAGCCTCTTCAATCGGCGTTAATGCCCTGTAATAAAGAAAGATCTGAGATCATATGTGTTAAAACTGAACTAAAACTGATATGTAAATGGAGTATATAGAAACAACATCATAATAGCACACCATTGTAAATGGCCTCTGTTGCTCTGCCTGTTTGAGTGTTGTCCCTGAACATCTAGAAGCTCTTTCACCGTCATGAATGATGTCCATTTACATCTTTCAGAGGACTGAATGTACTGACAACTTTCTTTATATGAATGCTGCTTGAGTCAGCCCTCTACCAAAAACCACAATAGCCATGACCAAACAATTTCTCAGGTAAATGGCCAGAAGAAATATCTTAGCAGATCTTAGCTCCAGACAATGTTACAGACCACGAAAATAAAAAAATAGGAAGTGAACTAATTTGTTTTTTCTCCACCTACAGCTTATGCAAACATGTTAACAGTGCATCAGTCCCATACATGGACCTTGTTCAACACCTACGGTTATTGGAAAGATTACAAAGGGGTCAAAATAAACAAACCAAATCAAAGATGTTTCAGTGGAATGGTTTCCAATGGAACATCCAAAGGTGGAAAAGATGGAAACATGCCATATTATGTAATTTCTTTTAAGGTTGTTAGGACTTGTACTAAACGTGTTTGAGCATGAGCATTATTTATTATCAATGTATTACAAAATAAACCAACAGATAAGCACAAATATAATGCTTGTTTTTCCACCGATTCTAAACTCCTGCTCATTCATTTCTTTACACAAAATCACCAGATTAAAAAAAAACAATTCAACTTCTTGTTATTGCAATGTTCTACGTGCCCTTATTAAGTGCTCCTCCACATGTCAGTTCCTCCGTGAGTGCATGTGTGACATTACTTTGGTGAAAAATCTGCCCAACAGTCATTACTTTCAAGCATGCGTAAACCACGTGGACAATTTATTAGCAGTAGAACACTGCTGAGGGTTCCAGATGTTAAAAAAGTGGGGAAATAATTGACTTCTGTCTGAAGGTTGCGCAATGGATGCACAATTTTGACCCCTGAGAATAAACACATTCTACTTATAGGTAGGGAATTCTTGCAAAATCAATAACGGCTCTGTTTAAAGACTATCCACAGTCAGGAAATAATTGGAAGATCATCATTTTTAGAACTGACTTGTGAACAAAATAAACAGAATTGAGAATAAAATGAATAGTGAACAGACATTGATTGACATTGATTACTAATTCGGTTTTGGTAATGTACTGCTTTGCTGTGATTAATTAAAAATTTTCATAGTAGCTGAAATGCTTGGTAACACATCGTTAAATAATGTTATTGATTATGTAGGTGGTCAGCAGACTACGGTGAAGGACAAATCACATTGTACAGCAGAGGTCTTATGAAACAAGCAGTGGCTCACTTTTTGCTGTCTTGTGACTCCACTGTCTGTAGTTTCTGAAAGACCTCAGGAGGAAGGAAAGGGCATCCAGCCCCTTCACCTTCTGAGAGCACTCTGCGATTTCTAGAGAGCTGGATGAAAGAGCCTGGTTCACTTTGGGTTCCTGACTCCATTGCTGTTTCATGTGACATCCCTACAAAAAAATGAAAATATGATTTATTTCAATTTTGTAGTGCTCCTCTCTTCTCTACCTGGAATATGGAAATGAAGGCTCACCTGACTTTCTGGGACCGGTGGCCCGTGTACGTGAGGGTGCCTGAACTGGTGCAGTAGAGAGCTCCTGATCAGACGTGTCACTCCTTTTTCCAATGCAGGACTTCACTCTCTCTAAACACTGCTCAGCAAGCTTGACCATCTTCTCCACTTCCACTGCCTCCATCTCTCCCTCAGCTGCCCAGGCAACCATAAACAAGTAGGAAAGAACAGATTTACTTTCATGTGAACAGGCGGTTTCAGCATTGTTGACACATCTGGTACCAATAAGGAATTGTGTACAAAAAGATTTCTTACACAAACAAATCCAATTAATTGTGTTTCTTACCTTTATATGTTGCATCCTGAAGTAGGGCATGTGAGATGTAGTTAACACTTCTTAAGTATTCACAGTAAGCTTCCTATAAAATTCCAAAAAAGGAAGAAAAAGCTTCTCAGATTGTTCTGACATGGAATATGCTGCCTTGCTGTTATCTCTTAAAAGTGTATAGGGCAGACTAGGGCTGAGTCACTTTGTTTATTGATACTGATGCCAACACTTCAGAACAGATGCCTGAATAATACTATATGGACAAAGTAATAGGCCACACCTCTTACTCCCAGTGAAGGGCAATCTTAATGCTGCAGCATACCAAGACATTTTGGACAATACTATGCTTCCAACTTTGTGGACACAGTGAACAAGGCAAGGTCCATACAGACATAATTGGAGTTCAGTGTGGAAGAACTTGACTGGTACACACAGAGCCCTGACCTCAACCCCATCCAACACCTTTGGAATGAACTGGAACAGAGACTGCGAGTCAGGACTTCTCGTCCAACATCAGTGCCTGTCCTCATACACGCTGTACAGAATGAATGGACATAAATTCCCTAAGGAACTACAAAATCTTGTGGAAAGTCTTCCAAGGAGAGTGGAAGAGTGGATTTTTGTAAGTATCAATATGTACAACAGTATCATGCTATGATGTGCAACAGTCTACCATATGCAGTATTGTGCAATATTCTTACCATGTGCAGGATCATGTGAAGTTTTCTAAATGGGTACAAAATAGTTCCAAGATGTGCACTAATCATGTGCAATAATCTCATTATGTGAATATCACTATTTGTTAATATTACATTTATACTCCTGATCAATACATTGTGCCACAACATACTCCTAACCTCCATTTATGTTATTAATAATTAATTTAACTGTAAATTTATTACCTAGCATTTGTGTATACACCGTAGTGTGATTTTATTGGATTTATTTAGACTTTACACATTGTTCTCTCTGCAGTCATAACATAACCAATCCTCCAGGATCAGTAAAGATTTCTGAGTGATGTAATGTTGTTGAAACACTAGGTTTAATGAATTAAGGTTTGAGTTTCGACACCCAGACCTTGCTGTTGACTAAGGCAGTTCAGCTGACAGTTATTAGGCCACTGTTGATAAGAACAGCCACATCAGAACAGAGAAAGAGCAGAAACCCCAGTCCTGCAGGCTGCTCCAGCTGGACTCCAGCCCCATGTTTACCCCAGAGAGGAGGGGCTCCACTGACAGTTTCTTACTCACATATAACGGACAGCCAACACTTACACCTTTACCTTATGTCTGTTTCCAGTATCCAGCTGAATAGCCACCTTGACAAGTCGCATAGCATTCTGGAGAGGTCTCAGACTGCTGTCATTGACAGAAGAGGCCATTTCTCAAGCACTTCAAATCCACCTAAAACATCAACACCGCGACCGGGAGTGTAACGAGGAAGGAGACCACATTTCAAAATAAAAGTCACTTCAACAGGACTCTAAAGCTGTATCTGAAAGATAAAAGCAATGAAATTAACTGATGATGAGCATCAGTTCCACTTGCAGACCCTCCAAGTGTTTCATGGGCCAGCATGGATCAGTAGCTCAGTAGAATTTATTTTTAAAGAGGTCCAGGCAGAATCTCAAATTCATTTAGTATGTGATGTTTATAATATGTTTACTTCAGCTATGTTTACTTCAACTTGAAACATTCACCAAGATATTTAAATTAAATTAAGATTTAATTTTGTTTAAAAAAATAATTTTTTTTTAAAAATATTACTTTATGCCTTTAATATATACTCTACTATATTTCTACTATAATGAACACAGCCCTGCCTCCTATAGCTTGGCAGAAAAACAAACACCCCTTTTAATAACCTTCTTTTTATGCTGTCAGTTTTCCTTTTGTATTTAATACATGTTGTAACAACAAAACGTATAATCTAAAAATATTAAATCAACCACTTAGTCTTTTTCATTGAGGTAGGCTTCTTGAAAATAAAAAGTAAAAAAAATAAAAAAAGTACAAAAAAAAAGAAAGACGATCAGGGGTTTGATCCTAAATAGCTAACTCAAATAACTATTAATTGTGCACCTAAGGAGCCCATCAGACACCCAGTACCAATGAAAGAAAAAGACAATATAAATATATTCCTCCTTTTGGTTTTTCAGACCTGTAAGTTGAATATGTAGAATCAATATGTATAATTATGTATATAAAATATATGTTTGTATAATCATGAACAAACTTTAGAGTAAAGTAGCCCCTTATAGTCATGCTTGGACACACCACAGCACACAGTGCAATTTTTTTCCAGCTGCATTTAAGCCAATTACCAAGTGAAGCAGTGGCCTGCTACCAAAGAGGGGTTTCTGAGTGATGACCTGGCAAAGTTGGGATGCCCCTAATCTGCTGTTTTCTGATTAGTTTTTTTCATCTAGTCTTTTGTAAAGCAAGTAAGAAATTACTACAACAGAAAAATACGTTTCGCACGGATAATCAAAATCTTTGTTTCACAGATTGTCATGTAAATCAGAAACTATAATTACAGGCAATCTAATCCCCGTTTTAACTCTGTTTGAAATTATGCTGACTCGTTGACAGGATGAGGAGGAGGCTGAGGACAGGTTAAGATTTATGCAGAACGGAGACCTCAAAAATATGAGAGATTACAGAAAGAGCGAGCTCGTTAAAAAAAGTCACTTAAAACTGGATCCAGTTCAGCCCAATCATTTGGCGGCAGCTGGCGCAATATCCAGTGATCTCAGTAGTGTTTCATACTTCAGAGACAGTATGGATTGTAACTCTATGTGGAACCTGCTGAACCAACTCTTGACCAAACACATTACATTTTAGAGTAGCGGAATTAGCCCAGGACCCCATTAGATGTTAACAGACTCACACCACTAGATGGCGCGCATAGAAAATAAATATTCCGACTTGTCCCCATTTCTGTTTTGAGAGACACTGTATGGACAAAAGTATTAGGAACGCTCCCGTTTTGTAGAGTTTGCTTACTTCCAGTGAATATCTTACTGCTTACCAATTTTGGACAATGCCATGCTTCCAGCTTTGTGTACACAGTTTGGGGAAGAACCTTTTCTATTCCAGCATGACTCTCCATACAGACATGGCTTGATGAGTTAGGTGTGGAAGAACCTGACTGGACCGCACAGAGCCCTGACCTCAGCCCCATTCAACACCTTTGGGATAAACTTGGGTATTCCATGAAACAGGATTAAGGGAAAGTCTGGCTTATTTAAAGGGAAAGTAAGGGAGAGTAAGCCAAACTTTCCCTTAATCCTGTTTCATGGAATAGCCCTCTGGAATGGAGACTGTGAGCCAGACCTTCATCCTGACCTCATAAATGCTCTACACAACGAATTGGGACAAATTCCACAGAAACTCCAAAATCTTGTGGAAAACCTTCCAAGAAGAATGGAAGCTGTTATAGCTGCATTTTAAATTATGTGTATATTTACACATATTTTAAATGTTGGAGTGATGGTCAGATGTCCAAATACTTTTGCTCATATAGTGTAACTACAATGGTGCTGTGCAATTGGGTGAAAAGCCTAACAATTCCCATATAACTATGTACGTGTGTGTGTGTGTGTGTGTGTGTGTGTGTGTGTGTGTGTGTGTGTGTGTGTGTGTGTGTGTGTGTGTGTGT
>JBBPDE010132743.1:0-11708 GCA_037974605.1 Nannopetersius ansorgii
ACATGATGACGTTAGGACTCGACGGATCCGGTTCAATGGAGACCTCGGATTTGTGATTCGTGAGTCATTTAATGGATCTGGGTGATTCACCTGGATGAGTCGTGAATCGCTCAGCTCTACTTTGCGAGTTAAATGCAGAGAAAAAATTTCAGACTGTGTGCTGTGGTACTGTATATTCACCAGAACTATATGAGTCCACTCTAGTTTATACCATTATCCCTCCACAACCAAACCTCACTATTTTGTATTAATGCATTTACATGCATTTATGGTAGTGAGTAGGTAGTGTTCTCCTGGCATTCACATTCATCCAGATTCATCCGTTAGACTGTCAGGTAGTGAAGTGTGAGAACAAATTTCCACTGGTTATAGGCTTTACACCACTCTAGCCAATGCTTTGCATAGGATATAGTGATCTTAGGCTTGCAGCTGCCCAGGCTTGCCGCTGCCCAGCCATCTTGTGCTGATGTTATTTCCATAGTCAGTTTGGAATTCTGTAGTCAGTGATGCAACACATGCACTTGGCTGCCCTGTTCTGTCAGTTTTTGTGGCCAACTCATGGCTGAGCTGTTGTTGCTCATAGATACTTTCGTTTCACAGCAGTAGCATTTATAGTTGATCTGGGAAGATCTAGCAGGGAAGACATTTTAATAACTTTCATGTGGAAAAGGTGGCATCCTTTGACAGTGCGATTTCTGACGGCGCCAAGAGTTTGTTTATTCAATCATTAGAAAGGAATGTCCACATATTTTTGGCCATATATTGTATTCGTAGGTTGCCTTGCATGCACAGCAAGTTTATGATCTCGTCACAGATCAGATTTTAAGTAATATTCCATTCTGGGGACATTTTAACCATAACCACTTCGAAATTATAGCCTTTTGTTTCTTCAAAGTCGATTTCAAAGTATGTTTTGAACTGTGGGACTGTAGCATCCAGGATTTGCTGTTATTTTGCAGATTTGATTGTTCGATGAATCACCACAACATTTCCTATACCACTGACTGCTACAAAAACCCAAAGCATAATAAATCCATTGTACGTTTGGAAGTTCTTCTTTTGCAATGCTTCTCTTTTTTTAAACAATGTGTTCTTCAGAAAAACATTGTACTTGATTCCAAAAGGCCTCTTGATTTATCTAAGAGTTTGGGGTGCAAACTCGGTCATTGATTTTGTAATGAGATGATAGTCCAGATCTGGTCCTATCTTCAACAAAAAATCCTAACATCATTTTCTTAATGTCAGACATATTTTAGACATACTTTAAACTCTTCTCTTCACTTGTAAGAGTCAACAATCTTTAGTTTCGGATCCTCGCTCAGCAGTATACAACTGTATGCTTGGATTTGAGAAGATTTAGTTGAGGACGTTATTATGATCCAAAGTTCTCTTTGTCATCTTCATTACAGTACTAACATATTGCATTTCAAATTAGTAGTAGACATTACAGTTCTTTTCAAAGATGTTTAGTTATGATTTGCACCTTATGAGTCATTTAGCGACTCAACTTAGTGTAAAGCTAAGATAAATGGGGTACTTATCAAACGTAAGGAGTTCTTCAAAAGAAATAATCTAATTGAGCTACTCAGAACACTTAATCATGTTTCATATCTTGTATTCCCACAGAGAGGCCAGCTGTAATGCACTAGCACAGGGAACAGAGAGTTCCATATTCCAGAAGGCAGGCAGTGGGTTGCCAGGGCCATAAAATGATTTTATGAAGTACTGAAAGACATTCCACACATGGACACGTGCATAACCTTTGATAATGCATTAAAAAAAATAAATACTTGTGTATTTATGACCTGCTTATACCAGTAATCACAAGATGACATAAGATGCCGTATAAAGTAAATTAGATTATGTTGACATAGAGAGCCTTAAACTTCAGTGACATACATTTCTATTGCAGTTATAAAGCATTCTTTCCAAAGCAGTACTCCCAAAGTTACTGCTTTGTGATGCTTTTTCTCATTCAAAGGAGGGCTTTTTGGCACACCCTGTTCTCTGTGTAGCGTGTAGCAGTGACGCACACGAGATTAAATCAGGAGACCACAAGCCCAGGCATGATCCTGAAAGGCTAAATCACCATGTATTTATGTGCACAACCATATCAGTCAAAATTCAATGATGAGTTGCATTGACCTCACTTTGCCCCCAACTCTGTCTGCAAAGGAGGAATGCTCTCCAACACAGAGCTGTGAAATACTTGCTAAGTGAGAATGATGCTCAATGGCACAGCCATTTAACTTATCGTAAGAGGTCCCTTCCATTTCTCTCACTCTCGCTCACCGTCTCTTATCTCCAGACAGTCGTGTTGTACTTACTCCCTGACCTCCTCCGACCTGCAGAAGAAAAGTGAGCGTGTTCTCATGTAGAACGGTAGGCTGCCACAATGCACTTTAGAGTTACTAGCTAGAAAAATTCCACTCTAACAGAAGCCATTTACACTAAAATGCACATTGAGAACATGCATGCAATGCTTCATTATGACATTACCTCTTTTTAACATGCTATCTGTGCTATCTGTTCTCATCAGTTTCCTATTTGTCACTTTTTGAAATCACCAATTTCGTTCTTGTCACTTTTTGAAGTTTCTAATGTTGTCCTTGTCGTTTTTAAAAAACTCGATTTCGTCCCCATTTCTTTTTGAATTTTCGCATTTGGAAACGTTTTTGGTCCCACTACTTTTTTTAAATGCTTGGTTTTGTCCCCCTCCCTTTAAAATGCCCAATTTCGTCCCCGCCCCCATTCCGTTTCCTTACATGTGTTTGAACTGGTCAAATCCCAATCGCATTTGAAAGACTCATGATCATAGCAGGGCTGGGACCCTGTTTTCTGTATTCGAACCACCAACCCTGGGGGTGTGAAAAACAGCGCTAGTCTTTTACTTTTTTGTTGTTGGTGGTGTTCTACCCTGATTCTTGTACCCAGTTTTTTAAAACACACGTGCCTAGATTAGAAGGGCGGAAAAGAAGACTAAGTGTGTGATAGCTGAAGATGCTCTGCTCAAGATAAGAGCTGAGGGCTCTGGATTAGAGCCTGGAAGGGGTTTGGTTATGCAAGCCCAGACATTGCATGTACTTCAGGCTTGAAAGGCCTTTAAGGAATGATACACCGTAGCTCATTGCATGCTAATTGACGGTTCACTCCTTCAGGGAGCCCCAGCAGTCAGAGTGTATAAATTTACACAAAAGAAAGAAAGTAATCTCAAAGATGTATCTCCAAGCTTCTCCAAATGTGTCAGCAAATGGTAATCTACTAGGGCCTTCTCGGGGACCAAGAATATATGAACAGAAGATACAAAAGCAGAAATGTTTACTGTGGTTATATCTATCTATCTGTCTCAAAATATCTCAAAATATCAAATAAAGCTTTGGTTGTGCTTAGAAATGCTTCTTAATATAATCTAATATTTATTTCCATTCATATTTTGATCTGCATGCTGATTGATTGTGCAATGTCTATTTAAAAAGCGTCACACATTAAAATACAAATTTTCATTATAAGACCAATAATGAAGAAGTTTTAAACAAATGGAGCTGTAAATGTGAGTGTATAAGGCACAGTGATTGTTACTGAAGTCTTGTACTGAATGTAGAATAATTTGTCTGTGTTAATGTCAGTGTCACTGCTGGGCTAAGAATTGCTTGATAAGCAAAATAATCCACACTCCTGTGCTGTATTCAGAAACGAACTACTGATAAACCACTAGATGCTGCATCATGTCAAATGTGCATCACCCGCTTACTGTAATATGTATGAAAGGAGTGTCACTAATGGAAAAAAACTATGTGAATCTGTGCCTTTCCAAAGGCCAGAATGCAAGGCATCATTGACTGCATCAAAGAACTTGATGTCAGATCAAAATCTGGCCTCCTGTCTCAAGAGGATAAGATTGAGTCATGGTTGGTTCTTCCAGAAATACAATAATCCAAAGCATACGTCCAAAACACAGAATTCACAAAATCAAGCTTTTAAACTGGCCGTCCCATTCGTTTGGGATCAAAACAAATAGTTGTGTCACAATTGTGTCATAGTGCCAAAAATTAGTTTTGAACAAAATTAAACATTTTATATAGTTGACTCACTGTATAGTTGACAGGATAGATTTGTCTTTTTTCTTCATTTCTTTCTCTATTAATTATTATTATTATTATTATTATTATTATTATTATTATTATTATTATTATTATTATTATTATTGTTGTTGTTGTTGTTGTTGTTATTTAATGTACATTACTGCATATACACGCATATACAGGATTTTTCCCAGTTGCCGACAGGCAGGCTTCCATCTTTGCTTTCTTTATTTAAACAGAACATGTTAAGGGTGATGGACCGATACTGTGGTCCACATAACTAGAACTTAAATACAGAGCACAACTCGAACAGAAACCAATCAGTAAACACAATCACTTAACTAAACACAAGACAGCTGAAAATGAGATAAAAGACACGAACGTGGACAAAAATATCACAATAAAAGCCCCCAAACAAAACCAAAACAGTGGCCCCTACCGGCCACTGGCCGAGCCGTGACAATACATTCATATTTAAAGAAAACGTTTTTCTTGCAGGTCTGTTTTTTATTATAAATCAAAAGTAATAGGTTCTGCACATACATTAATAAAATTTAAAAATGTGTAGCTAACTTTTGTTTTGCCAACAAACACTGTCCCTACAATCCAGTCCTTGGCTCCGTTGACAAGCTGGAACAACCTGAGATCACATTTGTTAAATAGATGCAGTCAATTAGGATTTGGCAACTGTTCCTCTGAGCTTTGTTTATTAAGTGGCAGAATCAATGATGTACATAATAACAATTATTCTAGAAATAGCGGATGGGCTCTATGATTTTCACATGCAAGCTCTGACATTTTCACTGATTGGTCGACACGATTAGACTTGTGTTCAAAGGTCACTCAGCCCGAAAAACAAAACACAATCTCATTAATATTCACATCTCATCTGCAGCGGCTCCAAACAAGACTGAACAAAAGCAGATGCATCAAATGAGCTTGTTTATGACATGCTGCTCTCCCAGGTCATCACAGCAAGCAAAGGGCACAATGCCAAGAGCTTTACTCACCCTGCGCCACTTTGAAAGGTGAGCAAAGCCTGGAAGCGCACAAGCATAAGCCAAAGCTTTTGTTTCTTTGAAGAAATGTAGGAATTCTCTTTTCTTTTAGCTTATTTTGAAGGACCTGAGCTGTCCTCTGAATAGGATTGGTCGGAGTTTAGCTGTCAGTAACTAACCAGAATAGACCTAAGTGCAGAATAAAACTTTAATCTTTAGTCTTTATGGAGATAAATAACAAGAGAAGCCCTTCATGATCAAGCTTACTAAGAAATATCTACAGCTAACAGAGTTGGTACCACTATCTAGAGTTGAGAAAAAAACAAGCAGGAGACTCAAACCAGAAAAACAAACAGTTTATAGAAACACTTGGTATGTAGGGTATGTGGGGTAGGCCACTGGCAACACTTCACATGGGAGAATACAGAAACCAGGATTATTTATGTCCATGGATCAGAGCCATGTGGTCAAAATTCAGGTGAACTGGATCAAGTAACTTGGAGTTGGTGCTGGGATGGGGGGCAGAGCCTGTAAGTAGAGTTCTGATGGGTTATAACATTAGCATAGTCTTCTCTCCTGCGTCACAGTCTGCTGTAGCAGTCTTTTGTCTTTTATTGCTGGTGAAGAGGTTTCAGATGAATCCAGAATGACATGTGCACCCTAAAGTAGCAGACCACACTCATTAGAACGGCGGTTTGTTACACTGACTTACTTTTGACAAGAAGAGTGGTGATAAGAGTCCACAGAAGTAAATTTTGTTGGAAGAGTAAAAGAGTCCGTCATCCATAAACAACAGGAACAGGATCAACAATCTCGGCCGGAGCTTAAAGCAGCAGTTGCCCATGGTAGGGGGAGGAGCATGTGGGGAGTCATGAGCAGCCGAAAACAGTCGAGGGAATTTTGGGACTGAACCCCCAGCGATTGCAGGCCTGGGAAGTTGGTGATAGATCAAAAATACAGATACAAGCTGGAATTCAAAACCTGAATTCAGTCCGATGGGCAAACAAATCCATAAAAGTCTTCCAAGTAAATCAAGCCCAGGAGTCATAGCAAAATTGTCAAAGTATAGAAATGAGCAAAAATAAAAGGTAGAATCTAGGGTCGAGAAAAAAACAAGCAGGAGACTCAAACCAGAAAAACAAACAGTGTACAGAAACACTTGGTATGTAGGGTATGTAGGGTAGGCCGCTGGCAACACTTCACATGGGAGAATACAGAAACCGGGATTATTTATGTCCATGTATTAGAGCCAAGTGGTCAATATTCAGGTGAACTGGATCAAGTAACTTGGAGTTGGGGATGGGATCTAACATTAGCATAGTCTTCTCTCCTGCCTCACAGTCTGCTGTAGCAGTCTTTTATTATTATGTCTTTTATTGCTGGTGAAGAGGTTTCAGATGAATCCAGAATGACGAGTGCACCCTAAAGTAGCAGACCACACTTATTAGAAAGGCTGTTTGTTACACTGACTTGCCGTACTTTTGGCAAGAAGAGTGGTGATGTATTTCGTTCATGTGATAAGTATGTACAGATTTGAATCACATTTGAAGACAATTCAATGGAACACATTATTCTCTGTTTGATTTATTCATATGTTAGTGTTAGCAATCTGATGAATCCATAATTCATAATAATTAAAAGAAAATGCTGTATGGTATGTGGTTCCTGGGTAATCATCCCAAAATCCATCTAGAAAATTATACAGAGACAGATTCTCATTTATTATTATTTTAGCAGTCAAACTGGTCATAAAGAGCAAAGTTGTTCATTTTTATTCATGAGAAAAACAAGCCGGAAAATGTATTGAACAGTACAAAACATACAGTCAAATTTGTCCATATGCAATGTGTCCAGCTCTCTACTTTTGTGCACCCTACAATTTCTTGCTCAGATATGAAGTTGTTCTCTAAATCGAGCCACATGTGCATCTTAGTCCGGAATCGTGGATTATTAATGGCAACAAATAAAATAACTAATAGCACAGACTACAACATCATTAACTGTGAACAGCTCTCAGCTGTTCATGATTAGGGTTAGGGCTGAAAGACCAGATTTATGTTTTCTGCTGTGTTTTCTTCAAGTTAGCCACAGCCAGTACTCTGCAACCACTGGATGATTACATTATACATACACATGCCATAGAAAATAACTATATGGTTTCCATTGTTGACCATTTTCATTAAGGCCACAAATCAGACACATATTCGATCCAAGACCAAATTTTGAAAGTGGCTCAGATTTGGTTAGAAAAGACCAGTTATATCATGGCAAAAAATCTGATTTGTGCCACTTCAGCTTGATAATATTTTCGTAGTCCACTCCTCAAACATACCTTAGCTGCCTTGTGCATTCCTCATGTGCATATAAATAGCTATAGGAGATTTTCTCTCCAGTTCCACCATGAGTTGGGGCTCCGACAAGCTACTGCTGACCCCGGGAGGGTGAAGGCTTGCACCTCCGGCAAACATGTCAGTTCTGTTATGTCACTTAACAGGCACTCATGCTGAGTAGCATCACAGTGAGTGATGACTGGAGATAGAGGGCCATCCTACCAACCCAGAGAAAGAAAAGCTTTCATGCTTTTTTTTTTCAGTTGCACCACTCGGGAGGCCTAAAAGAAGATATTTCTGAGAAGATTAGACAGAAGACAGTAGAATAGAGCAGAAAGTAAAAATAAATTACATTAAATGTAATTGAAACTCAAAAATTCTGCTTTCTGGAATGGGGTTAAAAACTATTAAAAGTGATAAAAGGGAGTCTACTAACAACTGTGCAAAACCTGGCATAGTCCCAAAACTGTTCCAATCAGAGAAACAATATCCAAATGTTTTTTTAAGACATAAGAAAAATTCAAGTTCTACTCTTGCATTACATCTTAAAAAGTCCACTGGTGTTCCACTTTGAGAAGACCATTTTGCACATGGGTCTGAAAGGAAAGTATATTCCGATTAAGCAGCCCTTGCTTAGAAAATGGATTGTGAGAAGCAGAACATCTAACCAGCTTAACTCTGGAAATGTTTGCAAGAAACAAGGACAATATTCTTGTAGATATACTTAGAAAAACAAAGAAACAAAGTAGACAAATGTAAGATGTAATATAGGAAAAGTAGCCACACTGAATAAGTAGCCACAGTAAAGGATTTCAATTACTTAATGCGGCGTTGACTGCTTTTATTTGTATACACGATTCATAGAAATCTATTGAAATCATATTGACAAAGAATCATTCTTCGTAAATATTATTACAAAAAGATTTCCACATATGTTTACAAAAGCTTTCTGTGGTTCATTTACAGCAAACTGTTTGATTATGGCTGAAAGCAGAGGTAGTTACGGCGCCTGAGTTAATTTAGCAGCCTTTTTAAAACAAGCAGATAGGTGGAACATTAGATCATTTTTCCTTAACTGTGCCCAGACATTCACCTTGAAGCTTAGCTTAAAGCTCCTGCAGAAATTAATGTTCTAAAGCTTGAGGAGCTGTCTTATTCAGATTAGCCCAGGTACTCAGGTGCAGGTACTCGTAAGATTTTATTCGAGGAGTCTTGGCAGGAACTTCAAACAAAGGAGATGCTGATCACAGCGTATCTTCAAAAAACTGCAAAACATAAACAAGTCCAAAAGACTCCTTGATGTCCACTTTGGTGTGAAGAAGGGAGGTCAGGGAAACGCCAGGTTCAGCCACTTATTTCTACCTGGAAAAGGGACTGCCTCAATCTATTCTATGTAAGAACTGGAAACTACCATCCATTCTCCATCATGCCCTCTGGCTAGTGTGGGGTGTTGTGATGGAGAACGGATGGATTCCGGTTCTGGGTGGGTATGAGAGAGAGAAAGTAGTGGGAGACAGAAATGCAGAACTGGTGTTGGTAATCAGGTGACCAGGAGAAAGCAAAACGAGGCAAAGGGGGAGAAGAAAGGTTCCATACTCTGGCCACCCAGACATCTGGGTGCTTGACCTGCGAGGCGTGGCCTTAACAGGAGCCAGCTGGTGTTGAATACAAAGTTGCAATGTGATATTACAACCTAAAAATATTATATAAGCACACAATGCTTATAGTTAATCAGGGTCATCATTAGTAATTAAATAAAATCGATTACCAGGTAAAATAGAAAATATGACCGCAAATTATTTTTCATTTATTTTCTGTAACTGTTTATTCCTTACTAGGGCCGCGGGCACCCAGAGCTTATCCCAGGGTCTACAGGCAAGAGGCAGGGGCTCATCCTGGGCAGGGCATCAGCCCACCACTCACTCACACCCACAGTCACTTCACCTGACACACATGTCTTTGGACTATGGACCTAAATCATGTTTTAGTTAATCCAATTTAATTGTTTGGGACGCTCAAAAATGGATTGCTTGGTTATTTGGCAAAATAATAACTATACTGCTAAATTATTCCTTCAGTCAATAAGCTTATATAATATCTAGACTTATTTTATGGGGCTTGAACCAGAATCTCAAGTTACAGTTAATAATTACTGTATAACAACCTGCCTGTACCATAAACCTAGAGAGTCATTTCAGGACTGCTCCAGAGAACAATCTGGCCTTTTTTGCACTTGGAATTAAAATGCATTCCGATTCTATATATTGTGCTAACATCTCAATACGAAAGCAACAGTAAAACACATCAAAATTTACATTTAGTGAATTTCACCTAGCGTGGTGTGACCAAGAGTTCATATACTGTAGGAAAGGCATTTACCAGGTTGTTGAGCTGCAGTTGTCCTCTAACTGAACTCCCAAAAGTTCAGGGGAGAAATGGTTGCAGTTGCCCTCTAGCTGAAATAAATGTTTTGATTGGTTCTGCAGATGGGATTGACTGTCTGTCAAGTCTGTCAGTTCAGGAATACAAGTCAGCAGGATATGCAGTTTAAGGTTCAAAGCGTGATCATCTTCAAAAGTGGGACAGTAAAAAGTTGAGGGTAAATATTTCCAATATCAATTTTTTGTTGTCATTTTTCCAATATTTCCAATGTCATTTTCAAAACCACATCCATCCTAGAGGGAGTGAATGATGAGAACAGCATGTCACCTATTGGTTCATACCAGTGTGAACAGGTAGAAAATGAAGTAAAGCCTATACAGCATGTGCAAATCTGGCTTTTTAGGTTCTTTTAGACTGTTTTACAACTTGAACCATACATACTACTACTACCATACAACTACTTTCTGGAAAAAAAAATATTTTAAGGGTTAAAGTGAAAGCAAAATCATGAAATCGATCAGTAGTGTAAGGACAGCACAATATGGGGAGTTTACACAGAGTGTAAAATGAACATTCATTTAATGTTTATTTAATTTAATCAATTTATGTTATCTGACTACAGGTACAGAAGATACCCTTTAGGATACCCCTCCAGTGACAGCATTTGTACCATCACAGTACACAGTAAAAAAAAAAGTTAGAAATGTTATTAGTTGATTTTTATTTATTGAAAAAACAGATTTAAAGCAGTTCTATCTACAATTTTCCTTTCATAATAGCATTTTATAAAACATTGCACATTCTGTTATAGTGCTTCTTTTATTATATCTGATTAGGCTCTTTATATCATTGTATTTCGTTTGCTAACATAAGGCCTAATATGCCTCCAAATGCCTGTATATCGGTAGTTAGATCAGTATTTGCTTTATCATGAATGATGTGCATGTTGAGGTCATTTTAAATAAGACATTTGTCAAAGTAAAAGTATTTTATCTGTCTAATAAACATCTCTCACAGTAGCTCTGTTTCCTTTGTCAAAGGACTTGAATACTTATTTCCACCACTGTTTATGTCTGTATCTGCACTCCAGGAGCTGCACGTAGACCCTAAAGCTCCGATTGCATCTGGATCCAAATGTTACAAGTTGACTCAAAGTCTATTTATTTGGCTACTGTAACCATTGGTACCTAAGCCAAAGAGTGCACCTGGATATAAGGGCTGTCAGGGGAAGAAGAGAATGTGATGTGTGTACTTGAGAGAACAAATTAGCAAGGCTCTTTCCAGGCACTTGAACAAAGCTTTCCACAAAGCAGATACTTTTACGCTGAATCATTCGAACAGAGGTAGATTTTTTTCTGTCCATTTTTATTTAAAGTGCAATATATCCCGGAGTCATAGACTACTATTGTGCAATGATTTAGAAGAATTCTTAATGTAGAGCACAGCAGACGCTATCAGTGAAAATTCCAGAATGAATATGATTTGATGAGGGCACTTTCGTCAAATCACTTCACTGTGAAGCAACCCGATCACTGTGAAGCAACCCGATCTCACAAGTTTTTATGCAGCCATCACAATATAAAATGTAATCAAAATACATGCTGTGATCACAATCTAGGATTTTTTTTACGAGCTTCGACAACGCTTCACTTTTTTGTGCTAGGACTACGCGTCACTACCATGTATTTTAATGCGTAGTGCGTAACATCGCCAGTATCTGTTCTAACTGGTGACTGTTAGGGTTAAGGTTAAGTTTAAAGTTAAGGCCAGGCTTAGGGTTAAGGTTAAGCTTAGGGCTAAGGGTAGGGTTAGTGTCAGGGTTAGGGTTATGGCCTCGTTTCATGGCATTTCAACCTGTTTCAACCGCTTTGCAAACAAAAACGATAAGGAATCAACTAATTTCTCTCCTTTAGTCA
>JBBPDE010132846.1:0-20216 GCA_037974605.1 Nannopetersius ansorgii
GCGGCACCAAGCCGTTCCAGTTGTATTTTGCAGGATGCGTTCCAGTTTCCGTGTTTTTTGTCACCGAAAAAAGGTTTTACGGTGGTTGGATGCTTGAAATCCCAAGGAACGCCCATGACGGTCACTGATTGGATGTTTGAAATCCGCCCATACTGCTTGAAAAATGCCCATTGTGTTCTGCAGAGACTAGTACTTGGTCATACCGTGCGCCACTCATCTGACGTCACAGTTTGCGCCGTGTTTACATTAGTGTTTCATCTATGATGCCTGACAAGTATTACTTGTTCTCAGCCTTGTTAGAAGTTTTGATATGTTTGTACTAGGAGAGTCAAATTAGCACGCTAATTTTGATCAATTAATCACAGAAAAAAATAACGCATTTAAAAAAAAAACCCACCCTGTCCGGTGTTCTGTCGAAACATGCGACACGTCGAGATGTGCTACAGGGCCTTTCTGTCTTGGCATTCTGTGCTACCTAGCCTTAGGAAAGCTGGTGTATCTGTTCTGTCTTGTATTGGACTCCCAACACACTCAGTCCCTTACAAAAATTAACCATGGTTTTCATGTTTTTTTGGGTAACTATGAAGTGGTATATGTAAACTACGGTAGAACCATAACTACCATGAAAAGTTGTTTCCAAAAGTACCATGGGGTACCATAGTAAAACTATGGTTACTGCATAAAACCAACACAGTCTCGTGTCCCTAACTTTTCGAAAAAGGTCCAACTCCTGCTGTTCCTCTAATGCCCAGTTAGCAAAATTCTGTTGGGCCGGATCCTAGACATGGTTTACCCTTGGTTTACCCTGAGTTGCCCAACTCAGGGTAAACCATGTCTGGGCCGTCATTCTTTGCGGTATCTGGGCCAGAGGGAAATGGATTGTGTGGGCCGGATCCGGCCCAACAGAATTTTGCTAACTGGGTGAACTCCTTCTGTCCATCCTCATCACTCCCAATGCAGATCTGAACATTTTCAGCTCTGCCACCTTCAGAGAAAAAAATATAATCTGATAAACCTAAGCCGAGACTCAAGTAATTGGTGTGTTCACTTCACTTTTACTTTCAAGTAGACAAAAAATAACATCACTGCCTCTCTGTGGTCTCATTAAAACAGCAGAGATTTGAAGCACTGATAAATCGTCACTGACTGAAGGGAGTGATTATCCTTGTCTGATAGGAGAGCATGCACTTTAATTCTCTCTAACTTCAGGATGTTTATGGCTGTTTGAATAGAGCCCTGTTAGAAAAAGATTTAAAAAAAAGTGAAAAGCAGACCAGCCATGTTTAGGGCATTTATTAAAAAGTGTACAAAACCAAAAATGCATACAAACCTACTGCGACACGAATACAAGCAAGCCGGCCACAGTTGTCTCACAGTGACCTGCTTCAGAGGAAGACAAGCACTTTCGTACACGGAGGAAATGTTCCACTGCGGGCTAAAAAAATCCAGAGCATTCCTATTTACAGCAACTGCAGGATGAGAGTAATGCGCATGATGGGCCGATTTCAGTTTGTACACCGCTACACTGATTGTCGAACAGATGAAGCATGAGCAGACAGCTGAAACTACATCCACATGCGTTTATCAGGAAGACTTCTCTGCTTGGCTTTCAGAACGTCAAACAGATGACGAGACACACTCTGCTACCTTAGAGAGGCCAGGCTCGGCTTGTTATATTGCTTATGGTTACTAGTACACACAGACGTATTGAAGCTCAGCGCTTTTTGGAAGTACAAGTTTGTTGTTCTTGTGCTTAAAATTAAAAGGACTTTAAAAAAAAAAGACACCAGGATCTTTGTCCAAAAAAAAAAGAAAAAAAAGAAAAAAAAAAAAAGAAAAAGATATACAGATATATATAAAAACAAAACCCAGTCGTGTGATCTTTAAATGGGCCTGGATAGTTAAACACCACAAATGGTAAGATCAGCCTGTGCTAAAGTGCATTTGACGTCCACAAACACTGCGAAATGAGGGAGAAGCCTTCACGTCCCTGGGCCAGCAGGTGGGGCCGAGAGGTCGGAGGGAGTGCAGACTCTTCAGTTATCGACAGGAGTGTCACTTCAAGTCACGTTTTTCCCACTAGTGGTTCCTAAAGATACCGTGGCAAGACCCTGATTCGCCAGTTTGGTTCGTCTCCGGCGTCTTCAAATGAGTCCTCTATTGGCATTATCCTCAGAGGAGAGGCTTTCATTGGTGGATGGAGTTCAGGAGATGGTACAGGAAGGCTGTAGAATCTGTAGAAGTGTTACACGGTAACCTTCATTCGTCCTGAACAGAGAAAGAGGAGGGATCAGAACGAGAAAGCACAATTTGCTGCACTACTGTAACCGGATTAGTTTTACCAGGGAAGGTTGTGTAACGGTCAATCTGGTCACCAGTCTTTTGGTGCGGGATGAAGGATTTATGTAATATCCACAAAACCGGATCATCTCAGCCTGTATGCAAACATGACCGTCGTCATGCTCAGTAACAATAACGGCCCAGGCAAGCCCTCCCCAGGAAAACTACCCCAGCAGTAGAAAAAGTGTGTAAAAGTGTTCGGTGAAAAAGTAAAATACACAAAACTGAACCAATGAAGTTCTGGTGACTGAATTTGGAGCATTGATAGCACTGTCACAATTACTTCATGAAATTATTCATTTAAATAACTGATAAAAACTCAAAAACCTACAGTAAAATGTATTCAATCATCATAATAGATGTTTAAAAAGTATTACTACTGCTCTAGTAAGACACCAAGCCTGATTTATATACATACACAGAACTACATATATACTTCTTTAAAAAGAAGAATTTCTAGTTATTTTTGTATAAAGTCAGTTAGAATTTGTATGCATTATGTATTATGGGTCAGTTAGGTGTTATATTGTTATTGTTTAAAGGGATTAATAGATTAATTATTTACTGTATCATAATTAAAACAAGTCTCAGGTTGTGTTTAATTAGTCACTACACATCATGTTAGGACAGAGTTATGAACTACACCTCTACAAAAGGAGAAGTGTGTGTGTGTGTGGGGCTATTGTAGTTCCACAGTATGGTGAATCCATACTTGTCAACAAATAAATTAATAAATAAATTAAAATGGTTATCTGCATTTCACCACAGGACAGTCCAGCCATACAGAAGCAGGTGAGAGTGACACACTCCAGTGTTTTTCTCTCTCTCTCTCTCTCTCTCACACACACACACGCACTCGCACGGTCTTGCGTACACACACAACTGTGCACAAAGACAGCAGTAGCGACACTGACAAAAAATGCAAAGAAAATACAGATAATACATACAGTAGGGTTGCATGATTGAAATGTGCCAGTATATTTAAAACTATTTTAAAAAAAATAAAAAACCCATTAAATTAAAACCCCAACATGGTTCAACTTTATTTGGATAGTGCGCTGCTGCCCCCTAGAGGTCATGTCAAATTGTTAAAGTATTTGGGGAAACTATGGTTAGGGCTTGGTCTAGGGCTATGGTTAGGACACACACCGGGACTGGGTTTAGGTTAAAGTACGAGAACGTTAAGGTGAATTTAATAGATATTTAGTTAAAGGGATAAATCACTGCTGACCTGACCTACCACTGCCCAAGAATCCACATGTCATTTACAGATGTGAAGCCTGGACAGGACACAGCAACACCTACCGCCTCATGGACCAAAAAATCCCTTAAAATCATTCTTTTGAAGTCTTCTGGTAATGAGGGCGTGTATAAAAATCTGTGAATTACCCCTTTAAAATGTCCACAAAGCATCGAAAGCGGACTTTCCAAATGTTACCAAACCGTAATCAAACCCAAATCAATTTATATGTAAAGAAATTGAAATAGGTCTTAAAAATGCAATCAGCAACCCTAATAATAATAATAAACAAAACAGACAAGGAGTTTAAAAGAAAAACACTGACTCACAAACTTTTTTTTTTAAATAGACACTCTCTCATTCCCTTTCCCTCATACACACACGCACACACACACACACACACACGCGCACACTCCTGGGGTTAGAGGCAGTGTGTTAGATGGGCAAAAAGCGACCAGGTGACACGGGGGCACCATGCCATGCTGAGCTTTTCCATGCCAACAGACCAGATAATACTGAAACCCCACCTACCTGCCCACTGTTCCCAACCAATGGGCTTCCTCTGTCTACCTGTCTGTCTGGAAACCAACCAATCAAAGGTCACAACACAGACCAGGTGACGAGGCTCAGCAACAGGAAGAAGCCTCGGACCCCGACTGTGGGGTGAGCTTTTTGAAGACACGTTCATTCATTTAGGATGAATTAACTTATTCATGCTCCGCCCCCAAACGGGCGCTGTCTTAGTAAATGTTGCTAAAGTGAACTGGCTTTAGATTAAATTCAACTTTATTTTCTCTGTTTTACAAAACATTTATTTTTTGCTATATACAAAAAGAGCAGATATAAGAATTAAAGTTATCTATATATTTAGAAAATTTGGCAATATATACAATGATGCCCATTGGACAATGAATTATATATAAACCAATTATTTTTACTGAATAGTTACTAAATGTTGACTCCAAATGAGTTTGTCAAAATACCTGCATGTACAGGGTATTATTTTTAAATTATACATTACATCTATAATTGAATACAATTGTCTTAAATATAAAATAATTCAATATAAATTATACATTTAAATTGATATGTTGTATGTATGAAAGGAATTGCTGTTTAAAGATTTTTATTGAGAGCTACAACACACTTATGGCCATGTAGCATAGAAGTATAAACCTCAATTTCAGTGATTCAAACCCCCCCTTAACAAAGACTAGCATGAATTCTGAGAAATCTTCAGTATTGAAATTTAGACTGGATTTTTATAACTTTCTATAACAGCAGTTGCAATGAAAGCAAGCACTTGTGGGTGGAGCATGTAAATCAAATTTACATCATAAAATGTTATGCTCATATTCTAGACTTTTATAAAGTACATGAAAGGCAAATAATTATCTTCATTATGTGCAGATGTATTCAAACGTGTGAAATAATTATCAATACTTTTTCAGAGCAGCACAGAAAAAATGTTGTCTAGTAAGTTTTGTAAGATTTGAACGCTACGTCTGAAGCAGATAGCTGTGAATAGAAGTCTTTTGAAGCTGGATGTCCTCTGCAGATCTCACCTGTCGCCAGCTGGCTTTGGGACCTCCTCCGGGTGCTCGTGCTTTTGGAGCTGGAGGAGAGAGTGGAGCCCGCGCTGCTGGCTCTGGAGATGGGGAGGGGGACTGGGGTCACTGGAGGAGAGTCCAGCTTTGTGTGCAAGATGGGAGCGAAAGCAAGCAAAAAGAGAGTGTTATAGTGTGTTAGACAACATAAATATTTATTAGTCCCACAAGTGGGAAATTTGCATTGTCACGGCAGAAAGTGGACAGCTAACCCTAACCAACACTGACCCTAACTAGAAATATAAAATATGTACATATAAAAAAATATATATCTGTATACGTAGATAAGTATATTTATGTATGTACACATATACACTAACAGTGAGAAGAGTGTAGACGGCAGGAGCTGGTCTATAGAGAGCTCTAGACCGATTCGAGCAGCTGTTTTAAAGCAACAGCTTCGCAAAATGTAAACATACTGTAAACTAATCTCAACCATACTTGTGCCGGATCTATTAACTACAGAGACTCCAGATTGCTGCTACTACCATTTATAAACTACTCTGTTCGTTTGTATTGACAAAATTATGACATAAGCAATTGATTTGAGATTTTAGCTTACTTAGCACCTTAATTTGCTTACCTGTGTTGAATATATGTGCATCCAGACACGCCTTCTAATGATCTATCTTAAGGTGACACGGATTTTACAACCTTTTGGATATATAGTGTATTTACCGGCGAGTGAGGGGTGAGTTAGACATGCAGTTTGAATGGTGCTAACCAATGGTGTTAAACTAGCACCTCACACCATCTTTCAGTTGGTAATTAAAAGAAAGTTATAATAAAGGATGTTATTCATGAAAAAAACTTCAGACATTAAACATGTCTTGCCTGATTGACTATGGCTCGGGAAGAAGGAAACTAAGGGGTGTCTCTGTGGTTGTGTGTGTATATGTTTATATACACACCTCCACACTGTCATGAGTAGGTGAGGAAGACGTTGAGGAGTTCTCGGCATGCCTTCGAGAGAAAGAGGACGGACCGAGTTCGACAGTACGAACGCGCTGAGCAAACTTCAGAGAGCAGACTGACTCACTGATATTACTGTCTAGAGGAGAGACCTGAGAGAGAGAGAGAGAGAGAGAGCGAGAGAGAGAGCGAGCGAGAGAGAGAGCGAGAGAGAGAGCGAGAGAGAGACAGAGAGAGAAATTTGAAAAAAAAGGAAACAAAAAGGAAGTTATTTCAGATTCAACTGAATCTACTTACACACATTTCAAAAGCTTAAGTGCTTCCTGCATATTTTTTATTCCAGCCAACAGCACTTGAAGTGCTTAAAGCACTGGGCCTTTCACACACAGAGCATCTTCTGTTTTGTGTTCCTTCTTCATCACTGTCCTAACATTGCTCTAAAAACCATCAACACTACACACAATGTCAATATTGTTTGTTTTGATGAGCTCAAATCACTCAAATTACTCCACTGAGGTTAGAGACTCGACTACTGAATCCGGTTCATATTACATGATTCTAGGCCAGTTATCACGAACACCAGTTTTGATGGTGTAGTAAACAGTATAGAGAGGCATTGAACCTGCAGCTTTGTGGTCATCTGGTTCACAGGCAAGTGTTTTACCCACTAGGCCATTCCACCCCTATTAATCGACTTACCATTATTAATTTTTCAATATAAAAAGCAGTTTCTGCTGTCTTTATTCCTCTACTGTGTTCCACCAGCTACATTTATGTATTCAGGCTAAGATTCTTTTAAAATGTACAAAAATAACTGAAATGTGCACGATTTCATGAAAAAAATCACAATCAAACTGTAATTAGATCTTGTGCAGACTTCTGGTTATTAACACACCTGCACCACCATGAGTGTTTTGCTGTCTCCACTGAGCGAGTCCTGGAGCAAGTAGGTGAGGCGGGAGTTGCGGAAGGGGACGTGCGAGTGCCGTGAGCGCAGAGCATTGATGACGTCCCCGAGGGCTGAGAGCGACTTGTTGATGCACTGAGCCTCGCGGAGACGACTTCCTTCAGCACCTGATTTAGCGATTCTCTCAGACCCTGCCAGATCCACCAGGTTCAGCTTACCTGAACACGCACACACAACAAAGAAATACTTGATATTATTCGTACCGAACGGTCACGGTACATGGGTCACGGTACATGGGTCACGGTACATGGGTCACGGTTTGGTACATGATGTCTTTCGGAGAATACATGGTACGACAAGACGTGATTGAAGTAATACGGAATCACAGAGGGATCAAAAAGCGCAAGTAAATCATAAACCTGGGTCGTCGTGTGGTGCAATAGTGCCACTTACTGGCGCAACACTTACACATACATGAAAATATAAGCAAGAGTGTGTTTTTATTGGTTAATACACTGCTGTTTATTTAAAATAAAGGAAAACAAACCAAGCCTCATTCTTTATAACCTTTTGTTGCTTAACTTTGCTGTCTCGTGAACCGTACCGAACTATGACCCCAAAACTGGTGAGGGTGAGGGTGAGGGTGAGAGTGAGAGTGAGAGTGAGAGAGAGAGACCCCACCTGAGGTGCGGTGTCCTGTAGAGGAGTTAAAGCCGGCGACAGTGATGATCAGGAGGGCATGTGAGCGCGAGCTGTGCTCGTTCAGGTTGGTACATGCTGTCACCCGGTTCATATGGCCGAGTTCGAACACCTGGAGAGCGCAGACGACAAAGATTAAGCTTTCGTCCAAGCTGCAAAATCATAGAACTCTTACCAGAGCGCTTTCCGACCAGTGAGATTTGTGTGGTTGGAGCTGAACACTGTCTGATCTCTCACCTTGTTAATGTCCTCCACGCTCTCCACTGAGAATTCAGTCAAACCCGGCACATAGAGCTGACCACTTCCGTCCGGACACATCTTAATGTCCAGCTTCTCGCTAGGGCTGTCTCCTAAAAGACTCCTGAGGGAAATAAAAACATGGCAACTGTGTACTGATTGAGGAACAAAGTGGAACATGGTGCTACATTGATAAGACAAGAGTTTTACAAACTGATACAAGATACAAATACAATTAATAAAAATAATCACATTATAGTATAGTAAACTACACAACATGTTCAGGTGCAAGTATTGAACTGAACAGCTTTGCCTTAGGTTTTAAGAACAAAAATTTCTCCTAATTTCCAAATAAAAATATTGTTCTTTAAAGCATCATTTCTGAAATAATGCAGCGTTAACAGAACCTGAATAATTCTCTCTTAAACTAAATGGCGATAATGAGCTTTGAGGAGCTTCAAGTAGTGTTTCACCTCCAACTGGTCTCAGTGTGAGAGGAGAGAGTCGATTACAGCAGTGTTTTATACTTTTCCTCATTAAATAAGATATTTAAATAAATATATATATTTCTGCACATCATACATCTGTGCTGTATCTCTCAACCCTAACAGATATAAAAACAGCATATAAAAACACAGAGCATCAATAATTACTATACAATAATTAAATGAAACACTGAGCCAAACATCTGTTCAGAGGCTATTATACAACAGAGAGAGAGACAGAGACACAGAGAGAGAGACAGAGACACAGAGAGAGAGACAGAGACACAGAGCGAGAGACACAGAGAGAGAGACGGGGGGGGGGGGGACGGGGGGGGGACTGAAAGAAAGAGAGAGAGATTTTGGACTGATTGAGTGTGTGTACTCTGGTCGGCGCGGTTTTAATAGCAGTTATGTAAAAAGATTTGGTTTAATGTTATTCTGAACATCTGCAGGGACTAAATGAAATATTTCTCAAACATCTCGCACACAATCTCTCTCTCTCTGTTTTCTCCACATCCATCTCTTTTTATTTTCTCTTTCTCAGTTCTGCGTGCAGCTCTCCTCTCCAGCCGTGGCAAGGGTGCAGATTACATAAACGGACTATGGGGGCATTTTAAAAGTGGGATTTCTCTTCACAGGGCCTTAATACCTTTTAGCTGCTTGATATATTTCAAATAATATAAAATGAACTCATTTTAATGCACCTTAATCTTCCAGTTTCTGCAATTTAGATGAATTAGCAAAGGCAGTGACTTTTATCAGCAGTAATTATTTGAAGTTCCAGCTTTTTTTTTTTTTTATATTAAAGCTTAGCTGTTTCCAAACTAAAAAAAAATACATTGGGTGACACTAAAGAATTTGGTTTTTTAACATGAATAGAAAAAATTGCATTGTAACATCTCTAGATATGACTTTTGGCTTTGCTCATTCCTGACTATATCTGGTCTATTTACTTTCCACATATCTATATGTTCTCTAAGCACACCGAGATTAAAATTATATGGATAAAACAAACAAACAAACAAAAAAATATATATTTATTTACAACATTAAGTCCTTTAATAATTAACAAATTAAAATGTGTGAATAAAACAATTTTAGGTGATATTTTGGATTTAAGCTGCTTTACAGGTTTAAGGAACAGATGTGGAGCACTTGAGCACTGATGTACATCGCTCTGGATAAGAGCATCAGCTAAATGCTGTAAATGTAAATGTATTTTATTTGCTCAAACTAAATTTAGTTGAACATGTTGAGGTTAAATAATACAACTAAAAGGAAGAATTCTTTCTATTGGTAAATGCTCTCTAATTTTCAGAATTGAGGAATCCAGTAGTGCTAAGAGTTCACTGAGGTCGGAAGCAGCAGCAGCAGCAGCATGTTTGAGAGTCTGAGGGATTTGATTTCTCACCGCAGGGTCTCGTTGTAAATCTCCACCATGCTGACCGTGATGTTGTAGTCCCAGTCAGGCTTTTTCTCAGACACCTCAGAGAACAGCAGGCGCAGAGCTCTCTGGTTAATGCCCGGGTCCTCAGGAACGCCCTGCAGCAAGAAAACACATCATTATTATTATTATTATTATTTTAAAGCATTTCTCTATTCATTTATGATTAAAAATACTACTAATTGACAACACCTTGTAATAGTCCCACAAGAGGGAATGTTATCTTATCTTAATAATAAACTATAACAAAATATACTACTACAAATAATAATAATTTTACAGAACACTTTTCAGTCAAAATAACTTTGCAGCTAAATAGTAAAGTCAATAAAGAGCATGAAAAGAATAAAATAAGCTAAAAGAAAATTAACCCATTAACTATTAATGTAATATTTCAAATGAAAAGTTGGAAGTCTTCCGTTCCTCCCCCTCACTCCTTGTGGATTAAGGACATTCTGTATGTTGATAAAAATAAGGTGTACAATGAAGGGTTCATGACATAAATTTAACAATATATTGGGACCGTTTTTGGCTTTATAGCGAAAATTTGGGTTTATAGCGAATCCTGAGTAACGAGTATTTATTTTTATTTCTGGTACCCTTTGTTGGTTGCAAATGTTGTCTGTCTGTTGTTTGTTTTTGCATTATGACAAATCTATATCTGGTTTCATTTAACATTAGGTGACCATTACTAGCTGCTTATAATATTTGTTATTTATGTATTTTTTATTGTAACTTTTTTTTTTTGGGGGGGGACAGATTCTTTTTCTTCTGTTTGAAATCTCCTTAATGCTGCAATTTTTTTCTTGTTAATTTTCATGTCACTGAAAATAAAAAACTTAGGAAAAAAAAAGAAAATTAAAAACTAAAATGTGATGTTGAAACAAATGTTAACGAAAATAATAACCAAACATGACTGCCTAATTGTGAATTTTAAATAGTCACTGTTTAAAGTATAAAAAGAAGAGGCCTTGTAGAGTAAATATATATGTAGAAATATTTTCCTGTTCATCTTTTTACACTTTTTTAAACAGCCAAACATTTACAAAAACAGGTGTAAGGACGCACCTCCATAGTGTATGTTTTTCCTGAGCCCGTCTGTCCGTAAGCGAAGATGCAGACGTTGTATCCGTCTATACAGGACGTGACCAGGGACTGCACCTCCTGAAACACCTGACCAATCAGAGGAGAGGACACGGTGATGTCACTCACATGGCAGAAAAACGAACACCAGCATGGCATGGAAATGTTTACAATACCAGTTAAATGGCCTCACATGGCCTCCTGCTTTTACTGACCTCTTCCTGCGTGGCCGGAGGAGGGAAGACTTTGTCCAGTTCGAAGGTCATGAGCTTCCCCTTGTTAGAAAGGTAGAGCACGGCATCATCTTCTGGGTCAAAGGTCACCATGTTCTTGCTCTCAGCCTCTTCCTCCTGGCAAAGAGGACGCACCCGGCAGAACACGCGGATGTTTCCTGAGAAAACACGAACACTTTTTAGATAAAATGATTTAAATCTCAATCACAATGTTGATCAGCAAACTCCCCATATATACAGGACTGTGCAAAAGTCTTGAGCCACCCCTCATTACTTCAAGACCAAATTAACATACAAGAAAGTGTGGATCTTTGGATGCAACACATGAACAGTTCTCCAGGCTTCCTGAAGGACTTTCAAAGCCTCCCATTTCCAGTCCAGTCCCTGAACCTGACCAATTTCAGAGGAATGTCTCTTTTGGTTAAGACACACAGTGACCTACGTATGAATCATTCAAGCAGAACAAAGAGCCTCTAACTGAAGTCCTGAACCAGTGAAGAACCAGGAGCAGATGATTGCAGATGATCAGGCGGTGATCAGTATACTGGTGGTGCTGAATGCTGAGTCTTGGCTCCTTGTATCTTTAGACACTTGTAAGGCAGCCTGTCAGTGAAACACTTATTCCCATTTCTTACATTTAATCTCCTCAGTATGAAAAAGTTAAGACAGGAATCAAATGGTATTTCTGAGGCAAAAAGGACTCGAAGCAAAATACAAAAAGAAATGGGGGCTGGCTCAAGACTTAGGCTTCTCTAGTTTAGATCTGCAGCTGTGAGGCTATCGTAATGAACACAAACTCAATAGTAAGTGAATTAGCCCAAACAATTTACAGAAAAATTCACATCCAGCTCTTCCCTAAGACTTATGAATGTGGTTCAGGACCTACTGGAGCCCTGTTGTACTTTTATAAAGAGCAGCTGCTCTTGCAAGGTCCAGAGAAGGAAAACTTTGGTGTGCAGAAAGTTTTTCTGAGAACAGATCGTACCTTTGAGGCGCACCAGTTCGTTGTGACACTTCTTCCTCAGGTTCATCTCCCTCTTGTATTTGCGTAGCAACTCCTGGTTAGCACTGCTGACTTCTCCAATCACCTGACAGATCTGACACAAAACACAGTGCTCTCACAAACACGCCTGCTATTACGGCCTAAAAGTGTGTTTCTCCTATACATCAGGTATGTGGGCCTTTAAATGCAAATTAGCCTCTAAACAATTTGTTGTCATGTTGTTACTGTGTACTGTGAGCATCCTGACCAATCACAGCTCCAATTAAACATTTCTGTGAGTGTTTAGATGAGGTATTCATAAAATTCCACAAAATAAAGTATTATTGTCACAAAAGGTAAACTCAGTCCAAACTGGTCTCATTCTGATTCCCTGCTGGCGGAATGAGCCGCCAAAGAGCAGCAGAATCCCTCTCTATATTTAAAAACCTCCTGAAGACTCATCTGTTCAGAGAGCATCTCCCTTCCTGAGCCAAACCTGCCCATCTGAATAGACTTTACACCTTCTTGCACTAATCATAATACAAGGGGTCCTCGAGTTATGACACGGATCCGTTCCTATGAAAGTGATGTAACAAATTTTGGTGTACATTGAAACATAGCCTAGCCTAAGTCCCTTATCTATCCTAACACAATTGTAAAATCATATTCTAGAACATAAAAACAGAACTAAGCCACAGAAAATGTAAAGGAAAACTTAAAGTAGTTGACCCACGTAGTACGAGGCTAACAACATTAGTTAACTGGGAGTGAGCGTTGTAAACTCGAAACATCGAAGGATCCCCTGTATAACGTATTAGCACTTAGAACTCATCTAGTTCTCTGACTGTGTTGTGTTTCCTCAAATTGTTAGTTGCTTTGAAAAAATGTGTCTGCTCAAAAAAAAGGAAGTAAAAAAGGAAGGAAGTAGTATTTTGTTAATAATCTGCACTCTTTGTGCTTCTTACCTCCTGTTTAGCATCAGCGATGGCTTTCTCCAGCATATAAGGGAAGTCCTGGACCTGCCTCTTCAGACAGTTATAGTCACAGGTGAGGGTCCGTAAAGCAGGCTGCAATGTCAACAAGTTCATCCGCACGCCTGCATGGTTATATGAACGAGAAAGTTTATTTGAATATATGGATCTTTGAACTTATAATAATATTCTAATAATTGGGTTTTTAAACAAGGCAGATGAGTGAGTAAGCGAGCAAATGAATGAAAAAAGCCCAAAACTGACATTTAAGGGGAGCTAAACCTGACAGTGAGTTTGAGTTTAATCACTGCCATCCGTAATCTTTCTATCTGTAAATAAATAATTAGCCATCTGTGCTTGGTGAAAAAAAACCCATAAAATAACATCTACAGACAATACAAACCTGCAAGGTTCTCGTGAACAGCCTTCATCTCGCTCTCCGCTCTGATAAAGGCTTCCTCTATCACTCTGTTCTTCTCTTCTTCCAGACTCTGTAGCTCCGCCTCCAGCTGGCCTTGAGCTCGCTCCATCTCTCCCTCATACACCAGTATCTGAGACACACAAACACAGAGATTAACAGCAAAAAAACACAAACTTCACTAAGCAGGATTTCTCCGTTAGCTAGATAGCTAGGCTCAGTTACAGGCCTGTCCAATAGGAGCAGAGCTAAAGGACATGTTGGACAATGTTCACATTTCCCAGTTGTGAAGGTCATTGTCCAGTTTTGCTGAGGACACACACCTCTGACTAAACTATCTGCTGCTCATCTGTAAACTCTCTGCTCCACGTTCACGAGGACACAAACACGGCTACTCAAACACCCACACAAACACACAATTCAACAACTCTGAATCCACAAGGAGCGACTACTCAACAACAGACACAAACTGCACGTTCACAAATGAGCATTCAGATCTGGACAATAGAGAAAATTGAGTAAAAAAAAGTACAAAAAAAAAAAAGTAAAAAAAAACCCCAATTATATTAATATAAGGTACTTAACCTGTAATCTTTACCGATATAGAAAGGCATTATGTCTCTCGTCTGGACACAACCAACCCTCACATTTACCCAAACAAATCTGAGGACGGGAGTCTCTAAGAAAGGCTCTACGTCTCTGGGTGCCTGTCAGAGTGTGTGTGTGAACACACAAGCAGGAGGACAGAAGGGGTACTGCTGGGGGATGTCTAAGGGTCTCAGTCAAGTCCTCATCATTAAAATCACTGAAAAAGATCATCAATAGGGTCCAAAATTAACACTCACTGAGGGTCACATGCTTGTATATTTTCCATTTGGAGAGTACAGAAGACTACCGGTTCACTAAAACGCCAAGGCTTTAAGGCTTAAGAAAAAAACATTCATGCAAGTGCATTTTATTGGTGCCAAACGTCTACTTTCTTTTCCACTGAACAAACCATTAATTAGAAAATATATTTATCTTTCATATTTAACCTTTAACTTGTGCTCCTGTTTAAGTTGTTTTTATTTTAGATATGTTTTAAAATTGTGCTTATTTTAAAATGTTTGCACAGTCATAAAGGAGCCGTTCAGGATACATTTCACTGCATGTTTTACTTGTATAACTATGTATGTACTCGGGTAAACCTGAACATGATACTACAGTTTTACTACAAAGAACCATATTGTTGTGTGTGCAGTAGCTGAGTGATCTAAAAGGGGATACAGGCGGTAACTGAGGCAGTTAACACTAGTGAACTATGTGGTAGTGAAGTATATCATGACATTTTGAGGTTTGACAAGTTGGAACAGAATGTACACCAGGAAAGCAAGCCCTTTAAATAATGACCTGTGCATTTTTAACAGTATTTTTTGTGTAAAACACAGGGCATTAAATTAAATTGAATTAACCAAGATAAATTACACTCTTTGTAATGACTCATCCTTCTTTGAGTCTTCCAGGGTTTCCAAAGCTGATTAGGAGTATCATGGTATGATTTGTTGTAATAATAATAAACATCACATTTCTTAGACCCACTATATTTTGATTCCTGATACTATGTGAAGACACTAACCACCAGTGCAACCAGCGTCAGGAGGGAGTCTTTCATTGGTAAAGAAAGTACTTTTATTGAAGCAAAGAGGATAAAGCTTTCCGTTTTTATATTGCCTTTCATTTAACTTATCCGCAAAATTAATCTAGAATAAATGTAGGATTTAGATTTATGTTTTTTAGCCTGCTCTTCTATTTCTGCTTTTATGCACAATTTATCTCTGTAAAGCACAATTAATTTGCTTTACTGTGGCTTACATGCCATTAAGATGATGGGTCATTTATGAATAAATGAATAAATAAATACCCTTTCGACCCCTTGGTGGTGAGAAAAAAAAAAGTTAATTTTGGACCCTAACCACTTTTCAAAAGTAACTAGTTCACTTAATGGCCCAAAGAATTGTTCATGTGCTGGAACTTGGTCCCAGGCACATTTTCTGAGTGAACTGGCCGACCTTGGAGAGCCTGCGGGTGACCTCTGAGTTGGCTTTGCCTACAGCCTTGGAGAGCAGGCCGCAGAGCCGGGCCTGGTCCAAACTCAGCTGGAATGCAAGTGGAGAAACAGAGAGAAAGAGAGAGAGGACGGTTAACCTGCGACACGCTCACCAAACGGGGGGAACCCACAGGGACCACCTGTAACTACAAAAATTGGCTCCAGCATAGAAAATCTTAATCAGGTGTCCTGGGAAGCAACTGAAGAGCTTTTACATGGAACTGAAAACCATATTACACAGTGTGGAAACAACACAGACACAGGTCCAGCTAAGTCAGCCTCAGAACACTGAGGAACCATCGCCAATACACTAAAAAGGTCACAACTTAAATCTTTACTTAAACACCTAGGAGTATTAAAAACAAACAGACGGTTGGTGGCGCTATACACAAAAATAAATAAATTAACTAATTCAACCACACTTGATAAACATCAAACATCAGTGGTTCCCCTACCATTAAATAAACCAGGCAGACGAGTGAATCAGATACAGACATTAAGATATAAATGGCAGGCTACTTTTAGCTCCAATTATTCCTGTTCAGGTGCAGTATTCACTCTTTTGGCCAAAAATACATTTCTCACTTTTAAAACAGAGCAAGGATATCAAGATCAGTACAAATCTGAGATCCTTTATGTATCAGCATATAACTTAGAACCTCTATTATCTAATCACAAAGCTTTAATCTCAGCATCTTCTGTAAACTGAAATATTATTTCAGGGTGTTTTTAATAAAATACATTGTTGTAGCCCTGAATGCAGACATCAGCAATATTCTCGTTTGATACCACATACAAACACCGTTTGGTTTAAAGGGGAAAAAAGAGAAAATAGATTAAACATGGTGCATACTTTATGCATTGTACACACATGCAGCAAATACTAAATAAAAACCGTACAAGGAAATAATTTGCAAAAGAAAATAAAATCAAACTAGTTTTGTAGGCCTTCATCCTTTTGAGAAGACCTTAGGCTGGAAGTGATCTTTCGAATGATATGCCATACCTGCTGGCGTAGGTGGCTGCTGGTTCTCTGGCTTTCATGTAGCTGCTGTTCCAGCTCTCGGAGGAGCTCTCTCTGGATCCCCAGCTGCTCCTGGAGGGCCTGGTTACGCACCTGAGCCTCCATCAGAGCCTGCTTACACTGAGTGGACTCCACTTCCACTGTCTTTGTCACATACTGGGGAGAGAAGAGAGAGACAGAGGAAAGAGAGGAGTGAAGAAAAAGATAGAAATGTCCAATTACAGACAAATGTGTAGAAGTTTAAAAACAAAGTTTATTATTATGCCAATGTTATCACTTTGCTCTATGTGAGTAGAAATATCAATACACATGAATTAGAAAGGTCAGCAAAATCTAAGCACACATAATGACACACATGCAAAGTGCAAACATGGGTGGTTTTTTTTTTTTTTTTGCTGTTCACCCTTTGCTCTTTCTGAGCATTCCTGCTGTCAGTTACAAAAACTAAAGTATGTGTTAGTATCTGCATCCAATCAAGACTAATCTGGGATAGGAAAGGGAACAGGGTTTGAAAATCAAACTGAAAATCGACAAATTCACCATACAAATGTGATACAGCTCTTATACACAGAGAAGCCAAGCTATGAAAGATAAATGCTTTAGTCTGGAAAAAGACTGAAAATGAATGTGGCATAAAGCATGAAAAAACCCCCCATAAAAACATTTAATTACAAGAATAAAAAAATAAACAATGATAAACTCCAGGAAACTCCAAAGTGTATCTGTATATATACATCTTATCTTATACACTGCACTACTCACCTTGACCTGAGGGGATGCTGCGGCTTGGCGGCTGAGGGCCTCCTCTGCCTCTTTAACCTGAGCCGTGAGCCGCTCCTCGCACTTGGCCCTGCGCCGTGAGGCCTCCTCTAACTGCTGCTGAATCTCCTGCCTGCGCCGTGAGGCCTCCTCCAGCTGCTCCTGCAGCTGAGCCACCAGGCCTGTCCGCTCATGCACCTGCTGCTCCAGCGCGGCCAGGCGTCGCTCACGCTCGCGACACAGCTCCTCACGGCGAGAGAGCTCCGCCCGCAAGGCCTCAGCATCCTAACGCGCGCGCACACACGCACGCACACACGCACACACGCACACACACAAACAAACAAACAATGCATTGAGAACTGGGCAGACTGCCTGTACCACCAATAAATCTCACACACATACATATGCAGAACCGCACAAAAATTCCTGTGTTTTCACAGGAATATCACTAAATATATTAAAACTAAAAAATGTACAAATATCATTCTACAGCAAATAGTAATGTTCTGTTCAGTATATTGGTGAGTTCTTGGTGAAGTTCAGTATTACTGTAGTTTCATCAGAAACCTGGTTTGACTACATCAGTCCTTCATTAAATTAAATCAGGAGCTGCTGATGGAGTTTCACCATCCAAACAACGGCTGGAGGAACCGAGGAGGAATCTGGAACCGAACCTGTGTTCTCCTCACCAGCTCACACAGTATCAACTACTGTTACACACAGAACTAATCCTGATATGTTTTACTGCTTTATGTTTGTATTTATTTGTATGGATTTAAACAATTTGCACAGGTGGTCTAGACCTTTGCACAGTAATGCATGTGTAAACATGCTGAATTCTGTGTATCAGAATGTGTGGGTGGAGCTATTCAGCATTCTTTGTGGTTTTAATTTCTGTTAAGAACCTCTTACTTTTTATTATTTCTCTTCATATGAGCCTGTTGACTGTCAGTACAACACCCTGAGAGGTCTGAAGGATCACAAAATTGTGCTCTGGAACAGTCAACACCTGAATTGGCCTAAAGTCTTATGAGGCGTCTAACTTTTATCAACTAGAAATATATAAATGCATTATATTTTTGTTCAACACAGATGTATTTTCCTCCTGTGTTCTGATGCTTAATTAAGTTTAGCTGGTTAGAAGAGTTATCAATTCGGGTTGTACATGTGTGTGAGGAACTCTGGCTGTGCGCAAACATTGTATAGATGTTTTTACAAGATGGTTATTCAACGCTAATCGCTGTCCTTAACTGACTGCCTGACCTCTCATTACCAGAACACGCACGTGTACATGTTTAAAGGGACATCATGCAATCTTCCCTATTCAATACAAAACAAATTACTCCAATAATACAGGTTACATTCTGTCATGCATGATCGCAAAGCTGTTCTGGTGGTCAGCTGCTTAAATTTATACTCATACTGTAATCTGTAAATGCACTCACTTCTCACTTATTTATGGTTAAAGCCACACCCTCTTTTGTTTTATAATTTAAAAGACATTTTATGAAATAAAAGCACAATGTATGGGTATAATCTGAACGACACCCAGACCCAGCGGAGACTGTGGAAACATCTATACTAGAGATGCTCCGATCAGCATTTTTGGGGCCGATCACCAAGACCAGGATCTGCCGATTGCCGATCACAGAATGGCAGGGGAATGGGAATCTTTTATCTATATATGTACGTTAGCATTTGCGCTAGCTTTACCATTAATGCTAACAAACTCTAACGTTGCTTCTAACTCTAAAGTTAAGCCTTGTCTGAAAAGCCAATTGACTGTTTTTGTGGCGAACAGTCACAAACCAAGAAATAAAACCCCTCTGAACGTCATGTCTTTCCACCTCGTACTATCCATGCTGTATGCATCACTCACAGTCTGCTGGTTGAGGGCTGTTCTTGGCTTCGGCTGGACATCCCGTTGCTTGCTTCCACCTCGAGGGATTTCATCACGACATACATTGCAAATGGCTAACTTTACGTCTTTATCGGACACTTTGAAAAACTTCTAGACGGAAGAACTCATGTTGCCACCGGTGAGCTCCGATCTGCACGTGTGAAAAATTCGCGCGAGTAATTTACGTCAAGTGATCGGCTTTTCTGATCGGCGCTTTTGGGGTTCGCCGATCAAGCTATTTTTAGCCAATATCGGCTGATCATGAGCGGCGGCCGATCAATTGGAGCATCACTAATCTATACTAATGTATTCTCACTGTGAAATATCACTATTTATTACTACTTAATATCTCAATATTACTGATCTATTACTGATCTCTATTACAGCAGTGACAGACTCCTAACCTCTATTAGGAATAACTTAACTGTAAGTTATTTAACTACTGTATTAACAATGCAGCATTTGCATTTAGAGCATAGTGCATTTCATATCAAGTTTTTTTATTGGATTTATTTGGACATTATATTATATATTGTTGTGTCTGTGTGTCTGTGCAGAGCAGTTTCCTCCGGGATCCATAAACTTTTCAGGTTCTGAGTACTGCATACGACACTAGTATAAAACTGACTGACAGAGTGTGGTCTCTGTAAGTGTCTGTTAGAGTGAGAGTGTTCACGGTACCTGGCTGTGAGGGCAGCCAGAGCTGGAGCAGGTGGCTGGAGCCTCAGGGGCGTGGCCGGCCCTCAGCTCCTGTTTGAGCCGCTGGTTCTCACTTTCCAGCAGCTCCAGCTGCTTCTCCAGGTCTGTCGCCCCCTAAAGACACACACACACACACACACACACACACACACACACACACACACACACACACACACACACACACACACAC
>JBBPDE010132950.1:0-17500 GCA_037974605.1 Nannopetersius ansorgii
TATATATATAGATATAGATATAGATATTATGGGCAGTGAGTATGTGCTAGGAAAGTGTACTGGTAGATGAGCGTACTTATCTGTAACAGGGTTTAGGTTGGCGGTATGTTTCAACTGTCTCCATAAATGACGGGACCTAAGGTTTCTCAGCAGAACCGTGTCCAGAGCGTCACACTGCCTCTGTCAACTGGTCCAAGTAAGGGAAGGACATGCACCCGCCTCCCACATGATATAATATGAAATGTGATTCATTGGACCAGGCCACCTTATTCAATTGCTCCACAGTCCAGTTCTGAAGCTCACATGCCAATTGTAGGTAGACCCCATACATAGCAAGCTGTTCTAAGCTGTTCTTTCTTTTTTAGCCAGCATTAACATTTTAAACAATTTATATTACAGTAGATCTAATGTAAAGGGAACACTCTGCTTTAACCCAGTCATCTGTCACAATAATGTCACTGTCAAAGTATCTCTAATGTTTACACTTGCCTGGTTTTCCTGCCTCCAGTGCATCAGCATTCCAATTTCCTTTACCTGTCATGACCATATGGAAGGTAAGAGCGATATATAGTGGCCAGTGAGTTTGTTCTAGGCAGGTGTGCTGGCAGTTGAGTGCGTTGTGTTTGGCTGTGCTGTTTGTTCCTCTGTACGGGCAGTGGTTAGCATCTAACACCATTGAAATACCACATGTTTTCTGTTTTATGGTCCCTGACCTCATTAAGGCTCTTTCACTTCAATTACTGGAAACTGTCAAGGACAGGATACTTGTTTTTATTCTAGAAGCTACCAGTTGTTTTATGCTATCCCATGACTAAGATTGAAACCTAATGTTAAGTGTATGGTTGCTTTGGATATTTTTCTTTAGCCTTTCCCCCTAGCCTTGTTAAGTCTTCCCATGATTAATATTGCAGACCACTGTTCTGCCCTGAACACCGCTTTAGATCATGACTTCACACTTTGGTGTGTTAGCAAACTGGGCTATGGAAATTCCAGGCTCGCTTCTGATAGCAGACTTGCTCCTAGCGTTGCCCCCTAACCACCAATCAGCTTTAATGTTCGCAGTCATTTCTGAATTGAATTGGCTGCACCGAATGACGGATGCCTCAACCACACTTGCTCATTCTGAACTCTCAGGTCGATCGTCTTCCCCCTTCACATGCCTGCATGCCTGTTTGTGTGGTTGTGTGTATGTGTGGGGGCTGAGGCCGAGATCAGCTGCTGGTATTGACTTTACATTATAGTATGAATTGGGTCATGATGTTTATTGCACTGTGTGCCTGTAAGAATTGGAACTGCGTTCGGGACTACCCTGTGGATTGTCCAACCCGGTGCTGGTATGTGTGTTTGAGTGTGGTATTCTCTGACGTGCCGTGACCTATGTAAACCTTAGCGACGGAAATGTGTATCTGTGTGAATGTTCAAGATGAGTAAACAAACAAACCAAAAAAATTTCATGTTTGGTATACCATATGTGAAATGTCGCCTTAGTGAACGGCAAAAAATAATCCAAGTTTACGTCCCAGTAAGCAGTGTGCTTTGCGCCGAGGGAATCTGCGTATTTTACAAAATATGTGGATTACCTGTTCAGTGTCAGGAATTAAGTTATTAAGCAGTCATTTTTGTCCTCTGATCTTGCGTTTTAAACGCTTTTTGTTTTACCTTATAGGATGTATTGTCTCTAAACTTGTTCTCATTTTTAAAAAATTTGTTTTTATATAAAATCAATTTTATATATGCTCATGAAAAAATACTCGTGTTCCGGATTATTCTGCTGAAGTTGAACAAACCAAAAGACGGCACCCTTGCCGATCTCTACAGGGTCGGCACCACAGCGCAGATCAAATCACTTTTTGCAACTGAGACTCTGATCTGGGGAATCTCAACACCAGGGCAGTTGAAAGAGGACTGAATCTGGATGTCTGCAATGAGTACCCATGTTCCTTTTTGTACCTTGCGTTAGTCATACTGTGCCCTAATCCACACTGACACATTTGTACCATTTTGATGAAGCTGGATGCAGTTTGATGGAAGTTCTGGGGATTTATGGAAATCATTTTACTTCTAGTGTTTCTTGGCAACACTGGTTTAAAGCCTCATGGCTCCAAATGCTTATCTAAAGATGAAAAGCATGTTTTGGCTGATAGACCACATCTAGGGTGCATGAGTAAAAATCATACATTGAGCAGCCATAATGTTACAACCACCTTTCTAATGTGTACATTCCCTTCTGACACCACAAGACCACTAAAGCTGTACTCTCTGGCACCACAATGCTGGCAGCAGATCCTCTATGTCCCGTAGGTTGGCGGCCAAGTCAACACCTTGATCACTGTTCCATAAATCCTTTACTGATCAATTTTTTTGCAGTGTGGTAGGACGCTTTGTCCTGCTAAAAGGCGCCACCATCATTAGGGAAAAACGTTTCCAAGAAGTGTACTTGGTCTGTAACAGTGTTTAGATTGGAGGTATGTTCTCCATGAATGACAGGTTTCTCAACAGAACAGTGTCCAGAGCGTCATTGCCTCTGTGAACTTGTCCGCTGGTGCTGCCTCTTCTCCAGGTAAGCAAAGCAGGCACCTGCCACCCACGTGATTCATCGGACCAGGCCTCCTTATTCCATTGCGCCTTGGTCCAGTTCTGAACCTCACACACACAGCAAGCTCTAATGTGTGATCTGACATTTTTCTGTTTTAGCCAGCATTAACTTTTTAAACAATTTCTATTACAGTAGATCTAATGGCCCTGTCACAGTTGTTTTTCTCTGGACCACTTTGGGTACTAACTGCTACAAATTGGGAACCATCTGCTTCGGTTTGTAGCTCTGTCACAATGATGACCCTGTCAAAGTAACTCAAATGTTTACACTTGCCCAGTTTTCCTGTTTCCAGTGCATAAACTTCCAAAGCTTCTTCGGTTTAACATATTTACATTTACGACATTTGGCTGATGCCCCTAACCAGAGTGACGAACATCTGTGCTCAAGTAGTCCAAAACTGTTTCTTGAACCTGTAAACAGCTTTAATCCATGTAAAATATTTAACCGAAATAGTGCACATTCTGTGCACCTATACTACATCTGTCATATAATAATTAGCAAACACCTGTCAAACAATATCGGAAAAACATAAGCCATAGAAAAGTCGAGAGTAAGGAAGGGTTTTTTTTTTAATAAGCAGTAGAATGAGAAGAGGTGGACTCCGCGGATCTGATCGGAGGAGGGAATTCGTTCCACCACTGAGGGGCCAAGACTGAGAAGTCTTGACGCATGATTCCCTCTTCTTTTGAGCAGCGGAGGCTTGAGACAAGTCGTGCTTGAAACCCTGAGAGGACAAGAAGTGACACGTTGTTTGATCAATGCTGTTATGTATGGAGGGTGCAAGTCCATTCTTGGTCTTGAAAGCAAGTGTTAAGGACTTGAACTTAACACGAGCAGCCACAGGGAGCCAGTCAAGGTTCCTTAGTAAAGGTGTGTTGTGAGTGAACACGTTAAACACTAACTTGGCAGCTACGATATGAATCAGCTGAAGTGGTTTGGTTACTTTCTGTGGAAGTCCAGCCAGTAGAGAGCTGCAGTAGTAGATAACCAGGGACTAGACGAGAATCCGTGTAGCTTTTGTGGTGAGGAAGGGTCGGATTCTTCTGATGCTGTAGAGAAGGTATCTGCATGTTCTAGAGATCTGGTCAATCTGTGGTGAAAAAGACGGATCTTCATCTAGCGCAACACCAAGATTTCTTACTTCTTAGAAGGAATGATGAGATCGTGACTTTGTGACGGACTCCCTTTGATGAAGAAGAGCTCGGTCTTACTGGGTTTCAGCTTGAGGTGGTGGACCGCCATTCAAAAGGAAATGTCAGCCAGACAGTCTGAGATGCGGGTTGAGGCCTGGTTGTCGTTGGAAGGGAAAGAGAGAATAAGTTGTCTATCATCAGCATAGAAGTGATATAAAAAACCATGTGAGGCTATTAAATCCCCAAGAGAACAAGTATAAAGAGAAAACAGAAGTGGTCCTAGGACAGAGCCCTGTGAAACACAGTGGATAGACTGGGTGCCTTGCCATACTACCTAGTACCTTCGGTTATCAAGGTAGGATGCGAACCAGTGCCAGGCTGTGCCTGAGATTCCAAAGTTGGAGAGAGTGGTGAGGAGGATCTTGTGGTTGACTGTGGCGAAAGCAGCGGAGAGGGCGAGAAGGATCAGAGTGGAATACAGGTTTGCTGATCTAACCGCATGAAGTTCTTCTGAGACGGCAAGTAGAGCAGTTTCAGTAGAGTGTCTTTGAAAGAGAAACGAGTTGCTATATCACATCCCTTGGACCGATGTCAGTGGTTTTAATGTTAAGGTTTGTGATAAAACATGTAAAAACATGCAAATGTAACCTTTATTTAAAGGATAACACACTACTCCACAGCCTTCTTTAAAGAGAACTGATAGTCAGATAAACAGGAAAACATAAACTGCTAAGAATCCCTCTGCTACAGGATTTATATTGAGTTTCTGTGGTGCAGCCATATCAGGGAATGCACACTAAAAATGGCTAAAGTCTTTTTCATTTCTGGCCATATTCATTTACATTGATCAATATTCAAATATCTCATACAAACCGTCTTTCAGTACAATATACAGCATTCCAGTTTTCGCTCTCCAATTTACAATTCTTGGGAATTTTTTGCTCTACCCACATTAAATAGCAAATTTTTCTGCAATTAAACACACCAGTTCATGTGGAAACTCAGGTTCTCTCTTTAAAACAAACAAGAGGTCTAGGCCTTACAGTCTTCCTTTCTTTCTTGAAATGAATTACTGGATACTGGTCAAGGCAAGAACATAAACTAGAATAAAAAACACTACAAGCAGTTCCGGGCACTTTGGAGTTATTTTGACGCCTGTAACATCACTTATGTCTGGACAGACATAAGTGGGGAATGTAGAGAAAAGCAGTTCATGCCTTCTATGTTCATTGGGAACCAAAACATTGCAAATGTATCCGATGAGCTATCAACACATTTCCTGTTTTGTAGTATGCTTTACTGCAGGAGGGATTCTAGGGGAAATGGGTTGGGTGCAATCTCGGCTGAAGGGTTATCATTTAGTGGGTCATCACTCCAAGCCTCATCCAGAAGTGTGCTCCAAACTGGTTACAATGTAAAACTATACAAACAGAGAAACTATTTTCCATTCTGTTATTCTCATATTTACTTAGGTTTCAAACATATAGTTTCATTCATTTAGTTAAGTTAGTTGCTGATTGGATTGCTACACTCGTAAACACAAAAGAAGCCAAACAATACCTTTTTGGCACCCTAAAAAACTATTTAGTCAGTGGTTCTTTTAAACTATTTTTGTAAATATGTAAATAAAAAGAATATTACAGGTTTAGAGAACCTTAATATAATGTGAATCTTCCAGAAAGAGCTTTTACATTGTGACTATTTTTTTAAACCTTAAAGATGTATTTCACTATCATATCTCTTCTCAGACATGGTTCCTTAGGGACACAAATGTGCTCTTCAGTGGTATACTTCATAGGAACTTCATGAGTTTAGGGTAAGCCACATTAATGTTGCAGCTGTGGCAAATCATTTTGACAGCAAAATTTTGTGTGTGCATGTCTAATTCATAAACAATGTATACCTCGAGCTACTCATATCAGTATGCAGTACAGTATCCAGTGTGTGTCAGTTACCATCATGAACTGTGTGCTTTGACTAGACTTCACCAATATCAAGGGCTCAGCCAGTCAGACGAACTCCAACACACGCACTGATTTCTTAGCCCTCAATTTACTTAGCATGTTTTGTTACGTAGTTAGCATGTTTTAGTTACACAACATCCTGGAATCTTTACATAACCTGAAAATTTTACGTTGGTCAAATATTGCGGACTACTTCCTTCTTTTTACCTGGCGGCAGTCAGTAAGAGGCAATTTCGAACACAGCCTGTGTCAATCTTTGGTTACGAAGAAAAATGTGATAGAAGGCAACAGGGCCTGCATTAACAAAGACTCGCTGAGCAGGATTGCAGAATTTGTTCCAGTCAGTGAGAACCTATTACTCCATCTTATATGCACCAAAGCATTGAGTCCATTAACTTAGATTTAGTCTATAATACAGGTATCCAGAGGTAAAAGTATAGACAGCCATCTTGTTAGCCAGCTATCAGTTTGGCTTTTGCAGAGGTGTTTGTAGCTTAGTGGTTAAGGCATTCGCCCTGTGATCAGAAAGTCCCGGTTTCGATTCCCAAGACCGCTAGGCACCTCTGAGGTACTCTGAGCAAGGTACCGTCCCACACACTGCTCCCCGGGCGCTGTGTTCGTAGCTGCCCCCTGCTTCACTTGGTGAATGTGTTAAATGCAGAGGAAGTATTTCGTGCTGTTCACACTGTGTGCTGTGGTGTGTTCATGTATGACCAGATTTTCACTTTAAATGGAAATATATTCTAATTAACAATCAATGCAAACAATGCTTTTTGATTTACACCAGTGTCTCCACAGCACAGAGAAGCACTTCTTTTCATGATGCAGGAGGCAGCAAAAGGCAAATTTTTGATGATGGGAACAAAAAAAACGGGACAAATGAATGGTTTAAAGCAAAACTCAAGTGATCACTGAGTAACAGCATTCCATCGATCACACTGAAGTCTCAGATGAATTGCTTTCAGATTCACTCCCAAGTTTACCACCTTTCACCAACAAAACTTCATTTAGTATCCTAAAGCTCCCACTTGAATAAGAAATTGGTCTCTGCATTTCACTCATTCACCAGAGTTTCTGCATTTACCTCAGTGGTGTCACTGGCAATCTTGGGTTCCGAACCCAAGCCAACAGGTGTGGGGGTGTGAACAGTCAGTAGAAGCAGTGTTGGATACAAATGGCTTGTCATCGAATGTCACCAGGTGCAAGATGGAAAGCGCTGTAGAACAGCATAAGTATAAGTAAAGTGGCCATTTGTGTCACCCATGAACAAACCACATGACAAGAGTGAAGTAGTGAGCAGCCAGTGATGCAGCACCCAGGGAGAAGTGAGTGGGGCCAGTACCTTGCTCAAGGGTACCTTAGTGCTGCTACTGGCAGTCGTTGGATTTAAAGCCATTACCTTCTGATCACAGGGGCAACTCCCTCACCACCAGGCCACCAGGTCTGTTTATGCTCAAGGCTTTAAGAGTTGAAAACGTTTTGTGAATCAAAATAAGGAGTAGAGGAGAGTGGGGTGACTTGTGCCAGTTTTTACTTAAAGTGACTTTAAAGTGATTACATTATAGTAATGCTTCAAACTAAATTATGTAAATATATTTCAGGGTGTGGTGCATCCCTGGGAACAATCCCTGGGATCTGAAATATAGTATTTAAGAAATATAGCTTTCTGAAAAAAGTGGTCTTGTGGCCCCTGGTGCGGGGTAAGTTGTGCTAGTGGAGAGAATAACTTTGACAGTAGATCTTGATCTCTGAAACTGTAATTCTAAATAAAAGCTAGATAAGTTCAGGTTTATCCAAAGTTATTTTACAACATTAAAGGTCAAGAACTCCCCATGTTGTGCTTACCACCTTACGAATGGACTTCCCCTTCTCCACTTCTTTCACTGCTCTGTCCATGTCCTCTAGAAGAGTGGAAGCCCTGCCTGTCTTCTTTTTTATAACTTAAGAATGTCACATAGTTTTACTGATAAAAATGTAAGAATACAATGTATTTACAATACAATAATATGTTTAAAATATTCATAAGTATGGGTGAGTTGTGCTACTGGCACTATTTACCCCAGAGTTTTGAGCTAACATTATGCTAGCTGTATAGACTCATAGCTTACCAAAGCCCTAAAACACGTGTGAAATGTTTTCAAACGTGTCTATAACTTTTCAGACACAAAAATCAAAATGCCTTCAAAGGCAAAAAAACTGTTATTTGAACTAAAATATGTTTCATTCTCATGCAGTGAGGCTGTCGTTTTTGCAGGATGAGTAAAATGACTGACTCTTCAAAAATGTGTGCTCACATGATCAATTTCTTCTATGTTTCCCTGGAAACAGGAGGCACAACTTCCCTTCTGGCACAAATCACTCCAATCTTCCCTGCTTGTATGGGAAGTGACTCCTCTAGAACAGACAGACCTGTAATAACCTAGGCAAAACTGTACTTGGTGTACAGTGGCAATTTAAAGGGACAGAATGGTGGGCGCACACATTGAGAGTTTCTAATCTCTGAAAAAAACATTGCGATGGAAGTCCCAGACTTCAATCTTTTTGGCCTCCATTGGTTTGAGATCTGAGCCACAGATGCAACCAACAGGAAATCATGTCAGTGATATGATGAATGCAGTGGAGATTCCGGTGAGAACACTGACAGTACAAACAGCTTGTCGTGTTCATTAAAGGAATAGAGTTAAAAGTGAAATGTACACCATTTCATTCTTATTTCTGTTACAGTAAATGTAAGCCTGTTCGGAGTACAGATCTTAGAACTTTTTAGAACCCTGTTAACAAATGGTGTTCACAGCTCGGTTCAGTTCAACTCTACTCGCTTTTTTTTTGCTTTTCCATGACTAAAATCTAGTTCCTGGTACCCGGTACCATTCTTGGTACCACCTTGGTCGAGGTTCCAAGCGTGCTGAACTGATACTAAAAGATCACGTGTACATATTGGCGCTTACTGATTTGTGGTCATTGTGGTTAAGCCAGTGTTGTTGACTGTTAGTGTTAAGTGTTAGCATTAGCGTTAGCGTTAGCTTAATGTTGCTCCTTTAAGCCGTGTCTGGTAAGCCAATTTTCTCTGTTTTGTGCCACAAACCAAGGATAAGATCCCTCTGACTTCATCCATGCTGACGATTGTAATGATGCCAAGTTGTTTACCTCAGCTTAGAGCGCTCCGCTCGGGCTGGTGCTCAGAATGTTGGGTCGCTATAGCAACCAGTTGTAGTGGAAAACTGTAGGTCCAAAATCAAACTGAACCGAACCGAGCTGGTACCAGTCAGTGGAGAACCCATCTAAACACTAGTCAAGAGTCATTCAAATAACACAAATATTGTCTCTAAATACATCCCCATGATGTCTCTCAACCTGCTAAAACCATACCCAGCAGTTGTGTTGGCCAAATGCAGTAGACATTCATTTAGGGCTTGTATTCACAAATGACCTCAAATGAAAATCAATCCTTGCACCTGATTTATGCTGTTTGGAAAAGTTTTTACAGTTCACAATAAGCACCTTGATGAGTCTGCAACACCTAAATGAAGTAGTTTCGGAGGTTCAGAGGTTTCAGATATATATTTTTGTGTAAACATTTTGGGTGACTATTAACTTCTAGTCTTAGTTAGCCAAATTAGCCTCTTGGTTCCAAGATTTAAACTAAAGTAAGTAGTAAGAAGTAAAAAGTTGGCCATTTAAATGTATAATTGGCCAAAATACTGGCCATTTAAAGTGTTACTATATTTTTTTACTAAAACAAATGTCAGCATAAGAACAATGATGTAAAAGTTTTAAAAGGTAAAGCAAATTGTATGTTTGGATGATTCAGTTACAATTTAGCAACTTGGCAGAATCTGTCTGATTATCTTTTAAAATTTTCTCCTGCCTCAAGTCCTTGATGCCATGTAACAAGGTTCCAAAGGCCTTTGGGGAATATCAGCCCCAGAACACTCACATTCTTAACACTTAACACTCACTGGGGTCATAGGTACCAAGAGCCAATGAGTGTGAGGCACCGCAGGGGGTTCACTCACACCTACGGTCAATGTAGAAACCCCAACTCACATAACACCCATGTCTTTGGACTGTAGGAGAAACCGGAGACCCTGGAGGAAACCACGAGGAGAACATGCAAACTCCACACACGCAAGGCCGGGACCCAGATTTGAACCCCAGCCTTGACAGTGTGAACCACAGCACTACCCACTGCACAACTATGGGGCCACTCATAGACCGTCTATCAAACTAAACACCATCTGACCACAAAACCCAGCTGCACTTCAGGTGCTGCATGTATGATTAGAATAAGGGAACGTTTTTTTCAGGCATACTTTCTGTATTGGTTTGGAGGTAAGTAGAGTTTTAGAGACCCAAAATGCTTCCATCTACTGTAAATCTCCAACCATTACTTAAGAAATCTTTTAGCCACACTCCTCACTGTGCATGGGGTTAAAAAAATCCCTGCATCTTTTTTCATTACAGCTCAGCTTTTTATTACTGTCTAACGTTGGATATCAGACAAGTAGCTATTTTTAAAAGATATTGCTCAGTTTATGCAGATCAACGCACCTTTGTCTCATTTCATTAGTGTGTTCTTTGATCTCCATGTTGGTGAATGACTAGTCTCAGTGTCACCTCATACTATATGAAACAGGAAGTCATGTAGTCATGAGAAAGTGAAATATAAATGGGAACATGCTTCACTCACATTTGTGCAGTCAAATTATAGAGGTGAAAACAACTGTAACTGTTTAGTAACTGAAAAAATGTCATGTTTAAGCGTTTGATTTTTGTTTGTTTAAATGTCTGATTTTCCTTCTTCAGTGCAGGGGTGAGCTAATTAACCATAAAGATATGTTGTTTTACCCTCTTTACCAAGTTACAAATACAAAGGATTATGAGGATGTCTGTAGATTGTTGAAGTTTCTATACTTTTCTAGTAAATACTCTGTCAGACTTCTGTAGCCCACAATATATTTTTAGGCAAAGTTATCAATAGTCTTTGACCATAAGTAAGAATGTTTTCACCAAAGTCCCTCCTAACAGAAACTCTGATACTATTCTATACTATTTTCCATTTACCCTCTTAGGGGGAAGGTTCATAGCAAATCAATACAAAGTTATTCTGACTGACCACATTTATCCAATGATGAAATGTTTCTGTCTTGATAGGAATGGTTTCCTCCAAAATGACAATGCCCCCCACCCCTTGGGCACAAGTGGCCACCAGATGTTTCGATTAGCGTAAAAACACTGTAAACCATATGCTGTGGCCTACAGCTTTTAACTCGGTGTCCCTTTAAGGAAAAAAACAGCACAGAAATCATTTTGCGATGTGGATTTGGGACTGCCATGTTGGACAGCACTCTTCACCACCTTCAAAAAAAAGCCATACAATCTTAGTTATTTTATGGTGCACTAACAGCCAACTAAGACATTTCATGATGGTCTTACACTTAAATTTTTTACCTGTTTTAGACCTTTATAAAAATCAATAAAGAACCGTTTATATATATACATATATATATGTAAGAATAAATACTAAGGAACAGTAAGAACAAAAAGGTAATAATACATGATGTGTGTATTATGCTTTATTTAATGTTTTCATATATAACACAGACTTGCCAATCTGTGCAGAGATTATTTAATACCTCAGTCTTGAAGTGTACTCTGTGCAAACCCCACCCCACCTCACCTTCTACCTGTTAATGATCTGTGTAATTAGCAAGATCATTTAGACTGTTTTTATTTAATTGCATGAGGGGCCCAGTGTGTTCTGGTGTTTACTGTAGTCTAAGGATGTACTGACAAACAGTTGTCAGTTGAAGTAATGTATGCAATAAAATGAACAACCACAAACGGAAAAAAAGGTAAAAACAGAAGCAGACAGTTTTCTGGTAAATGTTCATTCTTTCACCAAATCAATTCCGCCTCCTGATACTCCTGAAACTTTAACCTCCTGATTACTCAATTCTTAACAATAATACTTAAAAAAAAAAAACACAGCCCAACATATTTTGTATTTTCTGTAACTTCTTTGACATTGTAAACTGACCCCTAACACAAAATTTGCCATGAAGCTGAAATAAGTGGTTAGCAGCAGAAAGCTCTGTATGTGGGGCTTGTTTGTCAGCAACTTAAAAAGCATACTTTCACTTTATGTAGGCTATCATTATTTGTAAGCAGTGGTAATGGAAACCCACAATGGGACAGGAAATAGTCTTGGTTATAATAACATCTCCAAGAATTAATGTATGTACATAATAAAGTTGTTTATATATATATTTCCAATAATGCTGTTTCTCAGTGAGCATTCCAGATGTTTTAAATTTGTCCAGATGTTTTCTGAGCAGGTATTATCCGTAGTGTTCTAGCATTAGGTTTGAGCTAGTTTTGGGACATGACACACTATAAAGTATTGTTTTTCAATGTCCCCGAATGCCCCTTACTTCCAGTGAAGGGCAAACTTAATGCTTCAGCATAGTAAGACATTTTGGACAATACTATGCTTCAAACTTTGTGGACACAGTTTGAGGAGGACCTATTTCAGTTCCTGCATGACTGTAACCCAGGGCACAAAGAAGCTCCATAAAGACATGGCTGGATGAGTTCATTGTGGAAGAACTGGACTGCCCCACACAGAGCCCTGACCTCAACCCCATCCAGCACCTTTGGGATGAACTGAAACGGAGATTGTGAGCCAGGACTTCTCATCCAACATCAGTGCCTGACCTCATAAATGCTCTACAGAATGAATGGACACAAGCTTCTGGGAAGCTTTCCGATATGAGTGGAAGCTGTTATAGCTGCAAAGGTGGGACCAACTCCATATTAAAATCCATATATTTGAATGCAATGTCATAATATTTCCAGTTGGTGTAATGGTCAAGCCTCCCAATACTTTTGTCCATGTGGTGTATGTGAAAAATGTGTAAATATTTTTAAACAAGTCCAGGCAAGTTTAAAGGTTGGGGTTCAGGCTAGATCTGGGGCATGGGAAATGATATGTGCAAAGTGTGTAAATGTTTTCCAACAAGTCCAGGCAAGTCTAGATGGGAAAAAGAGGTCAATGTTTTTGAGATTTCACCAGTGATTCACCCCCTAAATATCACTGGATCCTCTGGATTCCATCCATCTATGTGGACAGCAGAGAAAGAATTTCACAGAGAAATGTAATTTCTGCTCTTTGCATGACAATAAAGGTTTTGAATTAGGGCTGGGCGATTTGGCCTAAAATCAAAATCTCAATTAATTTAACATTTTAACTCGATTACGATTAATGATTAATGAGCTACAATGGGCGAAGGCGGGGTACACCCTGGACAGTCACCAGCACGTCGCAGGGACCTGGAAAAATGATCGATTATAAGTTCTGAATGTCAATTTCAATTACTTTTCGATTAATCGCACAGCCCTATTTTGAATCAATCTAAGCTCCTATTTCTCAGTGATCATCCAACTAAAGGCAAGGAAAAACCCTGGACAAGTCATCACATGGCAGAAACATACACAAACACAGTCCCACCTAGGAGAAAAATTAAATTCATTTTAGTCATAGAAAAAAAACCTTATGTGCATTACTTAAATAAACATGAAACCAACTGCAGCATGATGGCATGACTTCAGGTTCACAAGAACCCTTTGCGGTTATAACAGCTTCCACTCTTCTGGGGAGATTTTCTGTGGGAAAACAAGAAATGTAGTATTTCTGTGTCCGGTATTTATGAGGTCAAGCACTGATGTTGGACAAAAAGGCCTGGCTCACAATCTCTGCTCCAGTTTATCCCAAAGGTGTTGGATGGGGTTGAGATTCGGGCTCTGTGTGGCCAGTCAAGTTCTTCCACACAACTCATCCAACCATGTCTTTATGGACCTTGTTTTGTGGAGTCAAGCCAGAATAGAAAAAAGTAGGAAAAATGTCATCGACCAAAATTTCTTTTCCATTCTGAAGAATTAAGCCTGGAATTAAGGGGTCTAGCCCAAAGAGGTGTGTGAAGTCCAAATCTTATGTTTTCTCTTCAGTGGGTGACTCACTCTGTGGTCATGCATTTTGCTAGATTTAGCCTCCCAGCTAGCAAGCACTGCCATAGAAATCTCATTACAAAGCCATGTCAAAGGCAAATAGTGTCAAAATAGTGTAAAGACCAGCAATGGCTGTGCTTTATTTGTTAGCTTTATAATGGGGGGGGGTATGTGATTACAGAACAATACATTGTTTTCATGTCAATGGTTATTTGTCATTCACTGCTGATGAGCATTTCATGAAGGGAAACCAGGACTCGGTTAGAGACAGACACTCTGAACGTTGTTTACAAAGGCTTAAGAGAGCAACGCGCTGCACACTTTGCACTGTCAGACAGTGGAAACTACCAGGTGTTACAGAAGCCATTTTTTTGGCCTTGAAAAAAAGCTTATATCAATGTTTTTTTTAATGGATTTCTTTTCAGTAATGTGGCATTACTGTAAACACACAGGTGTGGTTTTCCAGACACAGATACAGACCAGACCAGATTACTCAGCAAAAGTCAATGGAAAGTTCAGTGTCGAACCTCAACTTGTTTCAACCATTTATTTCAACTTTTTCAATGCCCTACCAAATTGACAAACAAAAAATAAATCAATAAAGAAATAAAGAAATAAATAATGCTGCTCCAGTACTTGAGTGTGTTTCATTATGTTGCAGATTTCAACAGAATCTGCTGGCTCTTAAATTCAGATCTGTGCGAAAGAAAAGCAAACTCGTGCTTCAGCGCTCTGTGTTGGGACTGTCTTTCTGTGAAATTCCTGTCTGTGGTTTTTGCATGTACTAATCTACGTCCCTGGAGTTTTCTCACATCATGCTTACATTCCCTAACTGTGAAAGTCTTTAATTTTTATTCAAACATACAAGACATTTGAGATACTTCATTGACTTCTTAGACCTCTTAGGAGTTTCATATTCAGTTTTTTGTGTTTTGCTGGCTTTCTACAAATGATTCATCATTCCTGGTTCCTCTTGACTGGAATAGGACTTTTGTTCTGTTGCATTGCAATTTCAGCACAGAATTATGGTGACCCTGGTTTCATAAATACAGTGATTAGTAAACTTTGTGTACATGCATCCAAAAATAGCTACTCCTAAAAAGTTCACTTATTAGTATGCAAATTCCCCCAGAACGGTAAGACTGCATAGCAAATGTGACTAAATGACTTTTTTTTTCTGTTGATTTATGGACTAGTTTCTGTTTCACACTTGCCTAGACCATAGAACAGTTGGTGAAAGCACACATATTTCAGCCTTAGCGGAAGTGGGGCTGTAATTTGAAGAAATGGTTACTTATTTTCTTTGAATGAGTCTCTCGTGTGCGCTCTTTCTCTTGCTCTCGCTGTCGCGCTTTCTCTCTCTCTCACTCGATTTAATCTGGTGTGATTCAGTGATAAGGTAAAAAAAAGTCCCAAGCAAGCTGGGTTTGTCCCTTAATACCACTCTGTGTCTGAAAAAAATGTGATAACGGGCTTGTTTATATCCTTTGATGGTGGGCTGCACTCTGGCCTCTCATAGAAGTGAATTTACAAGAAAAATTCAATTAATTTACAAGAACACTCTGGTTACACTTTATCCGAGAGAGCATGGAGATGCTGTACATGTTGCTTGTTTATGCAAAAAAAAAATAAAGAATCAAGGATTGTCGAATTTTTAAAAAGTAAAACTAAAAGCCAGATCTTCTCACAGCAAAGTACTTCAGTCAGGTAAGAGGGTGGCAATGAGGAAGGTTTTTCCCTCGTATTCATTTACCATTCCCACTCAGTAAAAATGAAATAAGACACACTAAAGGTGTCAGGTACTGTGCACTGCTGCTGTTTTGGTGTCTTGACATATTCACCCAAATGAACTAGGAGGGCCCCTTGACTCATGCCAGGTCACACACCTTTCAAAGACATGGCTGCAATGCTGGACGCCTTCCTTTCCCTTGACTTCTCAATGGCTTAGGTTGTTCTTCTCTATGCCTTGTGTATTGTTGGGTAGGCGTTGGCTAATTTTTAATCAAATAGTTGACGTGGATTTAAGCTGTTTTTCAGGTAAGAAACACTTGTGGACTCCTTAAGCACTGATGTACATCGCTCTGGATAAGAGCGTCAGCTAAATGCCGTAAATGTAAATGCAAATGTCTGCGAGTGTTTAAAAGTAAAATGAACATACTATGTACAGAAATCATGAACAGAATGAGAGATTAAAGAAAATGTTGCCTAACCATCATTTAGGTCTTGGAGAACGTTCGGCTTTGTTCTCATTGCTGAATTTTCTTTGCTTCTAATAGTCTACCAATTCCATGTGTGCTCAGATAAGATTTGGGGTTTTTTGGAGTGCACATGACCCATCATCATCCATGAGGGGAATGGGTTGACTTAAAATTTGTTCCAGGAAATGTTACAGATGCCCTGAAGCTTATTGTTCATGACACACAGGATCATTCCCATAACATTAGTTAGAACGTGCACATGTGGCTCATTCATCATTACATTATAACTGACAGGTGAAGTGAATAACAATGGTTATCTCATTACAATAGTACCTGTCGATGGGGTGGAATATAGTAGGAAGCAAGTGAAGTGATAAGATCTTGAAGTGTTAGAAACAGGGCAGGCGTAAGTACTTTGGCAAGGGCCTAATTGTAATGGCTAGATAATTAGGTCAGGGTAGCTCTAAAACCATAGGCCTAATGAGGAGGTATACCCATTGAATCAGGGTCATGAGTGCCCAAGGTTCTTATTGTGCAAGGGGAGTGAGGGTTAGACCTTCTGGATTAATCCCACAGAAGACTTACTGTGACACAAATTGCTTAAAAGGTTACTGTTGACTATGATAGAAAGGTGAGGGAAAGAACACAAAGTGTGTGTGTGTGACTCACTCATACGCACTCCTGTCCACGGCTGGTCAGTGTATAGTTCAGCACAGTAATGATCCTCAAGGCAACATCAGTGTTTTTTCCCTGATCACCTTCACTTTCCAACAAAAACCCACTAAAATATGTCTCAACTCACCTTGTATGTAATTACACCCTAAATCTTCCTAAGTTGTAACCAGGTCTTCATTAAGAAGGCGTAGACTTACTGTGAATTGTAAAAGTGAACATAATGTCAACATTGGGCGAATGCTGCAGCCAGCCTTTTTACTCAACAGAGTCTGTTTCCAACAGTTCGGTGACGGTTTGGCATAGATAGTGGTAAGCGTACATTAAGAAGGCTGCTGTCCTGAAGATAAAGATATGTGCTTCTGAGGAAACCACTCGCAGATCCTCCTACACTGCGGCCTTTAGTGTTTTCCCCACTCCAACATACCTGATTCTACTGCTGCACGCTTGATAAACAGATAACGATTTGATTTGGGGGTGTTCCCAGGGCCAGTTTCGGAAAACATTCTCAGGATCAAAAGAAAAACATAGTCTTTTTTAAGTTAAACACTTTCTAAGCCTGCATCCAGATATTTGTCTGGATATATTTTATACTGCGTGGGCCTGCTTGTCGAGTAATAGTGATCTAGAGCCACCCAAAGCAGTGCCAGTGACTGCAATGCAGCAAATGTATTCCAAAATGCAGAATAAACTAGCTGCTTATGAAGGGAAATACCAGCGAGGATGTATCCTTCTGAGATTTACTTTCTGAAAATGGCCACATATATTCATGTGGAACTGCAAATACTTTGTATTTGTTTCTATGCAAAGTATTTTTAATATACACCATTCGAAAGAGCAGCATCCATGTGGTATTTTGCAGCTGAACCCACCTAAAGCTTTTATGAACCTTACAGAAGCTTTAGTCTTTAGTGCATGGTCACTGTGATG
>JBBPDE010134506.1:4229-20163 GCA_037974605.1 Nannopetersius ansorgii
TGAGGGGCTTTCTGGACTCAACAGCCACCCCCCCCCCCCCCCCCCCACACACACACACACATGCTCTCAATTGGTAGCTTCTTGAGTGGTTTCAAAAGCTTTGCAAATCAAATGGCAGACAAGCAACCATTGGTTATTAAAGAACTTCCCATTCCTTATTTGCCAACAACAGCTTAAATGAAAATCAGAATCAGATCCCGGAGAAAAATGCTTTAAAAAGATGAGTAAACAAAAAAGACGGAGAAAAGTTAGGCATAAAGAAAGAATTAGAAAGAACTAAAACAAGGGGAAACATCAGAATAACCTTTCAGAGCTGGAAGGAGCTCCTGGACTGGAAAGGATTCAAAGCTGATGCTGAAGTACAGCCATGCAGAAGTCACTGACAATCATGTTATTTCCAGCTGAGTAGAATTTAGTTCATGTTTTGTGCAAAAAAGTCTTCTCTGCAGTGAGGGGCTTTGGAGGCAGGGCTGGAGCCTCATACTCACTGACTGCAGCTTTGATGGACAGGGCTAAACTATTGTTGGCCAAATCAGCAGCCATTCAAATACGTCATATTTATTGACAGGATGAAAACAGCATATTCAAACTAGGCTAGTGTTGCTGCTTAGTTGCTGTCTATGGACTACATGTGTGATGTCCCCAGTCAGCGGCTGATAGAGGCCGCTGCCGTTTCAGTTTGTGTTTAGGTCTTTTAGTTTGTATTAGGGTGCAATCCTGTTTCTGGCAGTTGAGGTCAGCGAGTGGTCTTAGCTGTCAGGGATGAGACCAATGAGCTTCAGGTGTTTTGGTTTGTAGTTTTTTTATACATAGAGTGTTTTGTTCATGTTTTAGTCGTGGGTCCAACATCATGATAGAGTAAGGTTTGTGTTCATTCAGGCTTTTATGTTTGTTCTGAGTTTTGGGCCCTCATGCTATTGTTTTCACTTACGAATATAAAACAAAGAAAGAGTGTGTCGGTCTGCTGCAACGCCCCATAGATGTGACAACATGGACAGAATTGTAAAATTTAACTTTGCTAATGTGCTACATTAAACTACTTTATTTAAAAAGAAAAGTTTTCACTGAAATGAATCGATAAAAAGAAATTACGGTCTTGGAGTAACTGTTATTTACATTAATAACAAGCTGCCTTGAAATAAGTTAATATTTAGTTGTTAGCTTGTGTAGCGTAGTGGATAACACAGCTGTCCTGGGCAACCACACAACATTACAGAGTCTTCTCGTCTTAATGTTCCATGTATGTCTGTATGATATACATAATATGGTTGCATATCTTAATGCTTGTTTAAGTGCTGTATCTGTTGTTATGTCCAGTTCATGGTGTGACTAATGTACAGTAGAAAACGTTTCTTTTATTACATGAGCATTCAGGCAATTTGCTACTTAAAGCTAGACAGATGGTGTTTGCCCATTTTGTTTAACATTGTAGCACAAATTGTACACAAAAGGGTCCGCAGACATAGGAGTAGATTAGAAACACAGTATTGTATGTCTTAATGAGATATGGATGCTGCAAATAACAAGAAACTACAGTCATTTGATACAATTTTGTCTTTTTTACAGTGAATCTTTCCTTCTTGACCTGCAAGGATCGGTCGACTTGGGTGGTATCCTTGACACACACACAAACACACAAACACAACCACAGCACCAATTCAACACCTCAGTCAAATTACTTAGCATATCAATTCCAGAAAGTGCCATTCAAGCTTGGAATTTCCCACATTTGAATGGAGGCCATCATTATTAATCACTTTAATGTCAGTTGAATGGACTAAATGCTCTTTAGTTTGATTTCTATGCCCTCTAAATTACCATAAACACTCAGATCATAGCCAAAAAGAAAGCACAATAGAACTGATTCAGTCCCCTTGCCTCTCGGTTCCACCAAGCCCCTTTGATGTGCACCACAACGGCTATACTCCACCTTTTGCCAGAAGTGCAAACTGAATGAAACTCAGAAAGCCCAAAAGGTATCAAAGGTTCTTTAATCTTTTGAATGATTGCCAATGGCTTTTAAATGAAAGAGGAATTTTTGGATGTTCTTCACACAACCCTAGGCTTATTCTTTCATTCTTCTTCTCGTATTCATGATCCCTGCACTTGTTCCATCGGCCCACACTTGCCAACACTGTCACTTTTGCAGCCTCTTTCCATTCATTTGTTTGAGTCTTTCAAAAAAGGCACAATTATGCATTATGCATATGATAAGAACATCCATTGTGTTTTTTTTCTGTAAAACAACACATTCATTCAACCCTGTGGTGAACTAAAGGTTCTTAAACAGTTCCTGGGTTGGTCGTGTATGTCATCCTACCGTTACTTAGTATAGAACCTTCACATGTTGAGAAGGTTCTCCAGACTTGTTTGCACCATTTTCCATTCCATCAAAAGGTTCTTTAGGAAAGCAAGTGTTTCTTTGAGAACATTTCTCCAAAATAACCCCTTCTAGCACCTTTTTTTAACAGTGTCAAGTTTTGTATTTCAGTAACATGTTGCCTGTGCTATAAATTATTCCATTATGCCATAAGTTGTCATGCCATAAGTTGTCATGACAGATTATGTTGATTAATATACTAGTTATTATTATGACAGGTGCCATAATGTTGGCAGATGTCTTGGCAGGTTATACCATATGCTAATCAAGCATCATGATATCAAATAAGTGTAAAGTGTCCATTTATCATATGTGAACACAACACAGCACACAGTGTGAGGAATGTGACATTATTTCTCTGCATTTAAGCAATTTAAAGCAGCAACCCAGTGCCCGGGGAGCAGTGTGTGGGTCCGGTACCTTGCTTAAAGGTACCTCAGTGGTGCCACTAGCAGTCCTGGGATTTGAACCCACAATCTTCTGATCACAGAGGCAACTCCCCAACCACTAGACCACCAGCTGCCACACATTTTAAATATCACAGTAAGTGCCATTACTAGTTATGGCAATGCTATACTGTCATATTACTGGACATAATTTGACATGGCAAAACATGATTGCATCTGACATCTACCATTACATGTTCATGATGTGTTTATGTCAGTGTTATACATTTCTATTTCTATTTTAGGACAACACAGGTAAACACTGTCACATAAATTACAGCTTTAGATTAGTTGCAGCTCCTGATTAAGCTTCTTAAAAGTAAATAAGGCTAATAAAAAAACCCTGCATATTTATTTAAAAGTGACATTGTACTATGTATCTATGTCTTGTAGACAGTCAACAGGTGTACGACAGGTGTTCCTACCTTCTGAAGCCACTGGGTATTGTTCTCCATGGCCGTCTCCAGATGTTGAAGCCTCTGCACCGACCACTCGGCGTCTCCTGGAGGTGCATCTCTCTGGACCACGTTGCTTCCTCCATAATGAGCTGCTCCACCCTTGCAGCTGTCCATCTCGGGTAGGATGAAGGTGTAGCTACACTGTCCATGCTGCACACGGTGCACCTTCCTCCTCCGCTCGCCCGGCCCTCGTTTCTGACCGCTCCCGCTTCCCGAAGTGACCGGGCCCACCGTCGCCAGCAGGAGCACCAGCAGGAGCGCCAGCCCCCACTGGAGTCCACTCAGCCTCATTACTGCACGTGCAGACAGACTGGAAGCTCTGCAGAAGGCCACCTGTGGCCCAGGGGACTGATGCCAACTCGCTCTCGCTCAGAGGACAGCACACATAGCATCACAGATTCAAGACGTCTTGCCAGCCGTTCCTCTTCTCTTTTTCTTAGTTTTCTGTCTCTCCAGACATTGGAGGAGGTTGTTTTCCTAAGAAAGGTCTTGTTTCCTTTAAACTCTCTTTGGCCCCTGTGCTACGTGAGGAACTGGGTTAAAGCACTGACCTCAGAGTAGTCACACACACACACACACACACACACACACACACACACACACGGAGAAAGTGAGAGAGCGAGAAAGAACAAGGAGAAGGGAGAGTGAAGCAGTCTCACTTAAGGGAGACGAAAATCAAGACAAATGCAACAAGGACCTTCCTTCCTACCCTAAAGCAGAGGCTGAAATGACCAAAAAGAGGGAGTCCTGCCCTCTTATCTGGGAGCGAGGGAGTGTGTGGGGGAGGAGGGGAGGAGAGGAGACAGGAGAGGAGAGGGGGAGAAACTGAGGGAGGTCTGCGAGCACATGCTCTGTCTCTGCTCTTCACTAAAGCATTTCCTCACTCGGCTCGCCTGAAGGACAGAGCTTCCTCCGCTGCTTTGCCGATCGTTAAGTAGACGTGAACTAGAGGATATTTTCAAGTGCATATGATGATGCTTCAAGGTTTCTTTTATGTTTCTGTGATTCTGGCTTGAGATTCGGGGCATTAGATGTGCCAGGACTGTGGTTTTGGGTCTGTCAGATGAGTTGAATTTCAGTCCTGCGGATGGAGAACATCTACAACAAACAAAGTAGAACTGAGAGGCAAACTCAAGCGTTACGGTCATCTCAGCTATATACATGTACACAGTGAGACGAGACAGCATGGCTCCAGATTTTACAGAGTACAAAAAGACACACAGAAAAGATACACAAAGCTAAATAAACTACAAATATAAACTATGTCAAATATAAATATAAACAATTTTTACATCCAAAAACCGTTCAAATGTGGTAAAGTGAAAAGCAACAGAATAGTGGAGGGTAATTGTGTGTGAACCAGCAGCGGTTCAATAAAAATATACAACCAGTCTATTGAAAATACAGAAACTCTGAGACTGTATGTAAAAGTGTAACATGGATGTGTTTTGTGCATGTAGCTGCAAGAGTAATGTGTAAAGTGCAAAGGTGGAAAGTTTTGCTGAGTGTTCAAGCCCTACAGAAGAAAAAGAGTAAATGTGTAGAGAGCATCCATTTGATTGTCCACCACAACACATAAAACTCAGAACTCATGATAGAAAAACATAGCTAAACCCATATCTCTCACTGAAGTCATTTATCTCCTACGTGCTGACAGCACGGCTGCTTCAAGAGTGGATAAACTCATACTTCTCATACCAGTGCGACGAAAAGTGCCTTGCCTTCGTGCAGAACACAGTAATGACCAACAGTTTTTGGTTAAGTGTTAATGGACTAGCTGGTGATGGCTGAGGGCAGCAGGTTATAGTGAGGAGATCCAGGCAGAGATGTGGACTTGAGTCGCAGTTAAGGCGCAGAAACAAAGACTTGTGACTTGACTTTAGACTTGCCCTCAATGACTCGAGACATGACTTGGACTCGGTGTTGTGACTCGTGAGTCTTAACTCGTAAACCATGTTGATTTCATGGAATTATTTATTTATATCTCACAGTCTTTCCATCAACCCGAAAACCGTTCACCTCACCCCGGTGTCCCATTACCTTTGTCTGAGGTGAAGGGTTTTCAGTTAATAACGGTTTTCAAGGGGTCGTTGGAAAGGGGTCACCGAGCCCCATCTAACTGTGGAGTTTCACATTTAGAGAGCGAGATATATTTTTCATGTTTAATATTTATAATATTTCACCCAAAGACTTGAGACTTGATTTGAACTTGGTAAAACGACTTGTGGACATCTCTGGGTCCAGGGTTTGATTCTTCTGTTCCCTCTGCCATGTCAGTGTGGGCCTCTGCTGGTCAGGTTTCCTCCCACAGTTCAAAAACATGCATGCCCCTAGGTGTTGCTGTGTGTGCAGTGTGTGCGTGTGTGTGTGTGTGTGTGTGTGTGATGTCTGCCCTGCAATGTACTGATGACCTGTCCAGAGTCTTTCCCGGCCTTTCGCCCTGTGAGTGATAGGATAGTCTCCAGTGACCCTGGTTAGAATAAGCAGCTCAGATGAATGATTGGTGATGATTCTGCCATTTTGTTTGTACGACTGCTCTGTGGTGGCCTTAGCTACTGTCATGTTTAAAATATGAGCCAGTTCTTGAGTTTTTGTTAATTCTCTGGATCTTAAGAGAACCAAAAGTTCTTCCATGACCCTTTTTGATACCTTTATTCTTGAAAATAGTCAGTGGATTACATAAGATGAGCAGTTAAAAAAATAACATCATGTAAAGTAATTATGAGCAAAGAAAGGTACAATTTTTCAACAAGACTATTCTTACATAGGGTTTATAAATTATCCATAATGTGGTTGTCAGTTAGATTGTAGACAGGTTGTAAGTCATCAATAAGCAGTTACAAACAGTTGTCATACATTGATACAGACTCATAATTTGGGAAGATATCAGATCTCGCTAGCTGCTGAGCTGAATCTTGAACTGTCTTGAACATGCTACTATCATTAAAACACCAGTTCTTGCCAAATAGTGAACCTGCATCAGATATGACAACAGTTACTTGCTTATTACTGATTTATAAACCTGATTATAAATAAATAAGTATTTATTAGGATAGTCTTACTGTTAAGTCTCTTCCTCAGGCAGAATGTTAAACTGTCACCGGATCTTGCCAAATAGTGAACCTGCATTAATGTATGGCAACTGTTATAACTTATTTATTACTGCTTATTCATCATTTTTAAATGGCCTACAATCTAATTAACACCATTTTGCACAATGACCCTTAAAGGCATGTGGTTTCTATACTATAATATTTGAAGTAGGACATCAGCAATATTCAAATCTGTAAGATGGTGGCCTTGTTGTGCTTCTAGAGAAGCGGTGAGAGTTTAAGGAAGAATGTGGTTTCATGGGGCCATGGCTGGTCTGATCTTAAAAGATATTTGGGGCTGAATGTGGGTGGGAATGTAGACTTATTAAGGTGAGAGCAAACTGAGTATGAAATTTCTAAACCAAGCCAACTCCCTGTGAAGGCTGAGATCAATCTAGGGGGCAATAATGCGTTTGCCAACATGGTCTGGCTGACAGCAGGCCAATCATTAGCCTCGCACAGCGGATGCTGGCATGTAACATAAGGTACCATGGCTGGAAAGCCCACCCAAAAAATTCCAACCAAGCATGTAGGTATAGAGAATGCATGTGGTGAAAATAAAGATTTACCTCTTGCAAGGGAAAATGGTATTGATTATACAAGAGATGAATTGAGTTATATCATTGCTGACGGAAGACTTTGCAACAATCCACCTTAACAAGCTCTGTTCTTGATCACTTCAGGACTGTTAACCCTTAGAACATAATTAATGGTAAATTGTCATCATATGTCAAAAAAGCTCCAAATATTGAAGTTTCCCTGGTTTGTGCTGGTGCTCGAGGTGCCAGACGTCATGCTGAGCTTTGTTTGGTGTTCCTGTGTCACGTAGAACCAAAGTTACAGTAATTTAAAAACATATAATACTAAAATGACCATAAAGAACAAATATTAAGAAATTTCTTTTATTTTAGGTTTTAGGTACAAATGGAACAAACACGCAATCTTTAAGCCCAGGGAGAACATTCAGAATAGTCTCCACCCACAAGCGGGTGGGGAATACCCGCTTGTGAGAGAGGGGCTCCAGAGAGCGGCCAAGTGAAAGAGCAGTAAAAAGAGTGTATAAGAAGACAAAAATTCTAAGGGTTCTGATGGTTAAGACCATAGATACTGCATGACTGTTGATTCTAGAGCTGAAAGTATAGAAGTTCGTTCCTAAGGCAAGTCTCCTCAGGAAAGTGTGCTGCTGCTTCTTAGCTGTGGGGCTGTATGTGTCAGTGATGGGGTGGGGTTGGGGGTGGGGGTGTAGTGATGACCTGATCTACTGCACTGAAGTGCACTCAAGAGTGGACAGACACATTCTTTCTGACTGGGCAAAGACTTACCCTTACTGTCAGATTGAGCACTTATTCAGTGTACTCTGCCTTTCCAGTGCGAGCCGTGTGTTTACACTGGGAAATGACGCAGGGTGTAGTGACCTGGGTGATGCACTAGAACCATTGAGAAATTAAATGAAGAATGTTGCACAGACACAAAGTCCAGACTCTAGAGAGTAAAGTATACAGTATTTAGAGGAAGAATGTAGTGCCTCAGCTGAGGTTGCACTTCCATTCGTCTGCTCTTTAATATTCCTCTCTGCACTTTCTTTGGGATGGTGGTGATGTTCTTATTGGGGCTGAAAGTGTCAGCCAGCTAAGGCCAGAAGAGATTCCTGCTGAAACGGTATCTACTCTGCAGTATTTTAGAACATTAACAGTCTTCTACAGTGAAATTTAAAGAAACGGCGCAGTCGAGCACATGAGGCACAGACTTGAAAAGACCCTGAGATTATTAAATCCAGGTCCGATATCATTCTCCTTCCTTTTCATGAGACTTTTTAATGCACTATGCCCCTTTGCCCATTTGTTTATTTTTACATAATACTTATTTTGGGTTCAGTTTGTGGCGTGGTTCTGCTCCTTGGGGAAGGAGGTCAGGCTCAGTGACTCTTTGCCCCAACTGAAATTATTCTCATGGGAAACATGGGAGAGCGAGGACCAACGCTAGCATTCTCTCTGCTGTTTTCACGAAGACTTTTTTCTCTTTCCTTGTGAGTGAAACTCTAAACGTTGCTGTTCACCTTTCCTGTGGGAATGCTATAGCGGGATCGATCCTGTACGTTTTCATACATTGTACTCAGTGCTCCTTCACTCAAGGGTAGTTCTGTTATATGGAGCCTTTTATAAGAGGCTCATAGCAGGACTGACATACCATTTTTACAGTTTGAATCAGAACTTTGGCACATATTCCAACAACTTGGAATTGCTAGTCTTTTTCAGTCAGCACCTTCTAATCATCATGCAATTGCCATAGCTCAAGTAAGTGTGAATAAAAAAAAGAATAAAAACACAAAAGTGAGTGTAAGTATCAGTCTGTGTTGGATAAGAGGAGAGTTTGCTAACTAAGATCTCCCCAGTGTGGGTGTTTGATTGATATACTGTGGTATTATATCTAATATCAGATATAATACAGGTTACAGGTTATAATACTCTTTTTTAATAATCTTTTGTATACTGCACCTTTTCTGTTACAACTGCACAATTATATTTATTGCTGTTCTGCATTTGTTTGCACATGTAAACTCTGTTCTGTTCTTTGCACATCTCTGCTGCTAGAGTAAAGTACCGGTCACAATACTGTATTTATCCTCACTGTAGCCATTGTCAGTTACACTGAATGTTTTCTTGTCTTGTCCTGTCACTTTAAGAGGTATTGTAGCTTGTGTGTTTTGTCCTGTTTGCACTTGTTTTGTTCTGTCCTTCTGTTGCTCCATGGTCCTGGAGGAATGCTGTTGCGCTTTTGTGTGTATATGGTAGAAATGACAATAAAAACCTGCTTGACTTCATTAAGACTACCACTGCTTTGTTTGCTGAGTGAGGATGCACAATCACCTTTTCATCCAATCAATACAGAAATAACCAGCTCCCAAACTTGCCTCATTTTCTTATGGCTCTGCACACACTGAACAATTCCAAAAATTCCAAAAGTGCATTCAAAACCAGTAAAAAAAGGAGCTTTTCCTCATTCAATGGAATGATTTTCAACATTACTTGGTGAAATTGTGTTGAGAGCTGGATGTTCTGATTTTATAATTATTATTAAATAATAATTTAAAAATTATAGTTTTGAAGTATTTTGTTTTTTAATATTACATCAAAATAATGTTTTTGAACACTGTGAGGATTATGTGCTCTTATGTCAGGAACTCAACCTTCCCAAAAATGTTATAGTGGAACTAGTCAGTTATAAACAACACAACGCCTGAGGAACAGTGTGTGGGAAGCAGAGTGTGGGGATGGTACTTTGCTCAAGGGTACTTCAGTGGTGCCTGGCAGTCCTGGGATTTGAACCCACAGCCTTCTAATTGCAGGGGCAGCACCCTACCCACCAAGACACAAGGTGCAGTTAATGCCTCTTGCATAGTTTGGTCAAATGCAATTAAAGTTTTGCCAACAAATTTAAGAAATTCTCCCCCTCTGGGCTAAATAAAGCATGAGTGTTGTGCTGCAACCATGCAAATGTACTAACTCAACAAGACAATGCCCTGTTCAATGCTGTGGTTAATTCCCTTTTCAGACACTGTCCTGGGAAAAGATTTCTACCTTATTCTAGTGCTTCCCCACATGGTGCACTGCACTCAGGGAATGCTGTCTCCTATTCGTTCTACAGCATGGGTTTTACATTATGGGAGTGACTATTGAATGTGGCTTTTCTCTGGTAAATGCAGAAAATCATGAATAACGGACAAAACTGGCTCTACTCCAGGTCTGAATGTGTGTCTGCTCCAGGGCTTCCTATTCTATTAGGAATACGTTTCTAGAGATTATACCAGTATTATTAATGCTATACCTGTGTGTGTTCAACTGAATACCAGAGCCAGAAATTGACACATATTAAGTTGAGATTAACATTTAGAAGCATAATCTGGATAGCTTTGGACATAAAGTACATAAGTAATTGGCCATGAACTAAGGAAAGATACACAAACTCAGATCATGTATTTCTTACCACAGATAATCAGACCATCTATTTTAGAAAATCTAAATATTTCTATCCCAAAATGGACTTGATGACCCAAATGAATCTGGATACAAAGCAACACATTCCATAGAAACTGCACTTCTAATTGAGTCAACTCCTCCCGGTTCCTAATGGCTTGACACAGCAAACCAGAGTCACTGGTTCTGCATGGCAATAGATTGCATCATACCTTGAGGGTCACAGTTGTCATGGAAAGTGTAAATGTCTTCCCTCTGAAACCTTACAACTGGTGTTCCTCAGGGCTCAGTGCTTAGCCCTCTTCCACTTTCCTTATACATTAGATTATTTCTTCACATGGCTACTATTACAATGTTATTCTCATGACTCTCAGCTCATCTTCTCCTTTCCTTCCGGTGACTCTCAGATCTCTGCAAGTCTGAATGACGGTTCCTCCCAGATGACAGTGCACAGCTGAAGCTATATCCCAGAAAAGGTTGAAGACAGTTTATAAACCTGTCTTCAGATGATGCCTCTCCAAGACCTGACATGACATTGTCAAGTTTGAAAATGTTGTCATCTCTCCAATATCAGAAAAATGAAATATTTGTTATCTTTGATGATAACCTCTTGTTCTCTTTTTAATAATCTCTCCTGAACTTGCAAGTACCTTCTTTATAACATCAGGAGAATTCATCCATTCCTCACCACTTACATCACTCAGATTCTTGTCATCTTAAGACTGGACTGTAACTCACTCCTGGCTGACCTCCCTCTGAAGACCACCAGACCTCTACAGATCCAGAACACAGCAGCACATCTGGTCGTCAATATACCAATTTTATTACAGACTAGGTTTATGTTAAAGTTTATGGCATTTAGCAGACGCTCTTATCCAGAGCGACATACATCAGTACATCACTATTCCAGAACTGCGAACCTTCACTGGGTGCCTGTGGTTCTCCATTAGATTTAAATATCCAGTGCTTGCATGCAAAGTCACAAATGTTCCAGCTCTTACACTTCAGGTCTCACATCTCTTAGAGAGTCAAGTACAGCCCAACTGCACCCACTTCTTCTCAAAGATGAAGACCTGCATCTTGCCTCTTTGTGTTTTTTAGGAACAACATGTTGGAACAAACTTGTCCTGACTGTTAGAACAACTGAGAACCTCACTGTCTTCAAACAGAGTCTGAAGATCACTGAGCAGTTAGGAGAACAATTACATTTCCCTGTAAAAAAAAAAAAACGTAAAAAACAACAACAACAACAAAAACAACTGTCTTCCAAGTCTTCTCTGGCTTGGGGCTATTAGCAGCTCTTAATCTGAAGTCTAGGTTTACTAGTGTGAGGTCCATGTGTACTACAGAGCACCCATGTAAGTGAGTCTGGATAAGAGGGTCTGCCAGATTCTGAACCTTATCTCTGAGCTCAAATTTCATGACAGACATCCTTTTCTAAATGAGACTGGAAAATTGCTTAGACCCTGTAAAGCACAAATATACAGTGGTGAAAATTAAACATCAGCACATGGCAACCATAGTGGTCTAGAGATGGCAGCTCTAATGATCTTTGTTAGTTGGCCCTTGGGATCAATTCTGAGGTGATCTGATGTTTCCTTGTCAACAAAAGAGGAGGTGGGGTTGTGGGTTGGAGCACTTTGGCACCGCCATGGAATGCGAAGGTCAGACAATGTAGTTATGGTTTTCACGACAGTCAGTAAGGAGGCTTGAGATCAGGGGATTCCTTTCACCTCACCCTTTGAGATGGTTCTGATGAACACGATGCCCTATGTGGTTCTCATTACTCCATCACTTTGGGAGGGCCTCCCTTTTTTTGCTGAGCTGTTAAGTGAGGACCTACATCAGAGTTACCTCCTGTGACCTCTGAACCAGCTGAGGGACTGTGAGCTGATAATACATGATAGTGCAGTTAAACAGCTGAACCCAGTACAGTGTTCAATCCACGTGGTGCTGTAGTTCATGAAGGTCCGGCTGGATGAAAAGGGTTCTTCCTCCAGGAAAAGTCAGGCATTTCCTACCCCTGTAGGTAGGGAAGTGTTATCCAGTGGGACTAAAGTGGCTCAAGGCCAATTATCAGGTTGACTTTCTCACATGACAAGAATAATTTTGCACAATTGTTGGGGTGAATGGAAAGTCCTTTCAGATAAAAATATTTGTGAATGTGAGAAACACGGCTCCATGCTGGAAGCACACCGAATACATAGCTGTCATCATACAGCTGCTTATAGAAGTTCCCCTGGTTTGTGTTAGTGCTTGAGGTGTCAGACCTTATGCTGAGCTTTGTTTGGTGTTACTGTGTCACATACAACCAACGTTATTGAAAACATGCAATAATAATGAAAACCGCTACTGGGGGTTTAAAAACAGCATCATGCGCAAATGCCCAAAAAATGAAGAAATGTATTTTATTTTAGGTCTTCTTTGAACCCAGGAGAACTTTCAGGATAGTCTCCACAAGTCCTCCACAAGTGGGAGGAAAACCTGCAGAGGGAGGGGCTCCGGAGAGCGGCCGAGTGGCAGCACGCCAACAGAAAGAGCAGCAACGCAGAGAGAACAAACACCGGTTCTAGACTGTTTTACACAGTTTATATTTACTGAAATCAGAGTTTATTGATACACTCGGAGGGTTAACAGCAATTTTTTATACAAAGTTTGTCATTAATTACTGCTGTTACCATTATGCTACATGTTCAGAAGGCGATGAGCTCTCTTATTGTAATCTATAATATGCTGAAAATGTTTTAATATTTATTAAGATATCAGAAAGTGCTACTGAATCATTGCAGGGGGCTGGAAATGAATCATCCTTATCATCACACTTTGACAGTTCGAACTGGGAGGATGTCACGCAGAGCTGACATTCTTATTTTTGCACGGTTTCGTGTTGCAGTCTGTTTGTGGTTACGTGCCCCCCCCCCCCCCCCCATGTGCATGTGTGTGTGTTTGTGCAGGTGGGGAACATTACTGGGGGTGTGAGCTAGGTTTTGAATAAGTGAGAGAAAAAGAAAGAAAGTAAAAAGAAAGAATGAAAGAAGATGTTTTTACTGAAAGTATCACAAAATCACATTTTCAGTCTAAAGTTTTATTCCCCAAATCTAACTGATTGACCTACCTCTAGGCAAAGGGTGAGTAACTCTTTTTGTGGTTTTACACCATTTACCAGGTTTAAGATGTTGCAGTTATACAAAATCTGCCTCTATCATATTTCAACAAGCAGCACTTTCAGGCAGCTGGCCCAAAAAGCAAAATTAACCTTTGTAATCATGAACATTCTTCTTATCGCTAGTTCTCATAACTCCAACAAAAACCTAGTGTTCTTCAACAACATATTGGCAGCTTCTTTACAAATTAAGCAACTTACTGTGTTTGGAAGTCAGTAGTCCCTTTGGACATGATAAGGATTCTTATAAGCAACAACAATGATGATTTTATCGCAATAAACTAAATAAATCTCAAACCGACCAAGTTGCCAAAAGCCAGAGTGCACAGAAATATACAAGACAAATGGACCACTGTGGCAATGAGTACGTTTTAGACAGTCACTCTCTGTTTCTCCAGAATGATCTATAACAGAGCTTGTAATGTGGGTTCTACTGGGCAGTTGACTTATGTTGTGAGTCGTGATGTTTCAGCAAAGTTTTTCCTGACCTTTTTCCTCTGGTTTAACTCTTTGATCTCAGAGTCCATCAGTAAACTCTGATTTCAGTAAATATAACTGGTGTAAAACAGTCTAGAACTGGTGTTCACCCTCAGAACTCAGAGTGTATCAGTAAACTCTGATTTCAGTAAATATAAAGAGTGTAAAACAGTCTAGAACTGGCGTTTCTTCTCCTATATGTTAGTTCCCTTTCACATTGATTTGGACAAGCTCAGATAGATTTTTTGTGATTTTTATCTCACTGAGTTCCTCCTGTCTGTCTGTACACTTCTATGGTTAAAAGGCCACAACAACAGATTACACAATGACACATTCAACATCAACAGTACATTTTTGTCAGCTTCATGTCTGTTGTGCAATCATACACAGCTGGCCAAGAAAGAGACAATTGTCCAATTATGATCCCCTGAAATGTGATGACTGATTAAAGTATTTTTGTGATTTCTATACAGTCCACCTAAAATACAGAGCAAGGCTGTGAAATTAAAGCCGACATCCTGCACTTCAGCCTCCAGGTCATTGTTTCATTTCACATCCAGTGTGTCCACGTGCAGAGCCAAATTAGCAAAAATTGCGTCCCTACACAATTACTTACAATCTGCGCTGTATGCAACTGCTAAAGTCATGATGGAACTCCAAATAATGTTGTTGCCAATAGTAACCTTAGCAGTTTGTCACCAAATTGCTCTGATGCAGATCTCGAGCAACAGCCTTGCCCTTGTGCTCCAAGCCCATTATCATTCAGATATGGAGAAAATTCAACAAATGTATATTTTGGAACAAGAGCAGATGTTGGATCTCCCCTTCAGCTTCCCCTTGCGATTCCCTGTCATAGTTTATCAGATGGTTTGATGCTCAGACGAGGATAAAAACATGTCCACAAGCAGAAACCTCTCCTCTAGATAAACGTGTTCTTGCTTCAGATATTGTCAGGTCTGGTTCAACCCTTTAGAGTATATCAGTAAACTCTCATTTCAGTGAATATAACCGGTGTGAAACAGTCTAGAACCAGTGTTTACCCTCAGACCTCAGAGTGTATCAGTAAACTCTGATATTAGTAAAACAGTCTAGAACCGGTGTTTGTTCTCCTACATGCTACACGCTATTTGATGCTCTCTCGCCACGCCACCACTAGGCCGCTCTCTGGAGCCCCTCCCTCTGCAGGTTTTGCCCACCCACTTGCAGGCAAAGACTATCCTAAGACCTAAAGGAAGAGAATTTCATTCTTAAAGTTGATTTTCATGAGATGCCGTGTTTAATCCAGCAGGAACATCAAACAAAGCTCAGTATGACGTCTGACAACTCGAGCATCAACGCCACATGGGGGAACTTCCATATAAGGAGCTGTTTTGTTGTTTGACTGTGACTTACCATTTGTTGTGCTTCTGACACGAATCCGTGCTGCTTGTTTTCTAAGGGTTAAACTGTAGACCTCCACAGGGACCCCTACAGCTCTCTCTGGAAATCCTTCTAGCACATCTTCAGAAGACACTGATTGCGTTTGCACGCAGTCGAAGCGCCGCCCAGAGAGGGATACGTGCAACAAAAAGTTGTTGACAGGAATGCTTTTATGGGATTATGTGGAGGATAAGAGACACAAGATTGATGGGCTAAATGTCCTGTCCCTGTAGAGGAAGGTGAATGGCCTTTGGTTGATACTCCCTATTGTAAATTCAAACTTTCAGTGTGGACTGTACTGAGGGTCAGTCCCTCGTGTCAAAAAATGCAAATGAAAACACAAGCCGGATCCACAGCTTCCTTTTTCACTAGAAAAACAAAGGAAGACATTGATGAGACAGTTTGAGTCACGAGTACATACATTAAATATGCAACTAACATATTTAATAATAAATGACAATTGTTTTCTCTCTCTCTCTCTCTCTCTCTCTCTCTCTCTCTATCTCTCTCTCTCTCCCACACACA
>JBBPDE010135328.1:0-20144 GCA_037974605.1 Nannopetersius ansorgii
GCCGCATACTGGATGTTTTTCCCTTTTCACACCATTCTTTGTAAACCCTAGAAATGGTTGTGCGTGCAAATCCCAGTAACTGAGCAGATTGTGAAATACTCAGACCAGCCCGTCTGGCACCGACAACCATGCCACGCTCAAAATTGCTTAAATCACCTTTCTTTCCCATTCTGACCTTCAGTTTGGAGTTCAGGAGATGGTCTTGACCAGGACCACACCCCTAAATGCATTGAGGCGACTGCCATGGATAATTTCATTAATGAGAAATTGAACAGGTGTTCCTAATAATATATATATACACACACACACTTACTTGTGCCCCTTCAACTACTTTGATAACTTTGATCTAATTCCCTAATGGTTTTTATTCTTTGACAGTTCTCTGTTGACAGTTTATGTCTGCAAGTTGAAACACTTCATAAACACACCTGCCTGCTGAGACACTCCTGAGCGGAGATGTGTGTGAGAAATTAGCAGTAAATGAACACCCACCCGCCCCCCTGCTCCCGCGCTGCACTAGGCTGTGTAAAGCAGGGCGTGTGCGCGTGTGGGGTGTGAAGCCGAATGACAATACGAGTCTTTTCACACAGACCTGCTGAGCCGGCTCTTTCTCACCAAAACCCTGCGGGAAACGGCCGTGCTCCACCAGACACAGACATCCAGGAGACAGCGGCTCAGACACTTTGTGCGCACACACCATCGCACACAGCTTGGCAAATACTTTACCATCATGTTTAAAATTTTTCTGAACAGCTGTTTTGGGCTGCAAGCATTAATTAATACATTTTCATGTATTAGAGTAGAATCACACAATGTCAAGTGGCTGAGTGCTTTATTAAGCATCCAGAAAATACCATATTTTTAACATGTAAGCTACAGTTTATAATAAAATATAGCCATGGAAGAAAATAAAAAGTAATAACAATTTTGGCAAACACACACAACTACATGTGTGTGTGTATGTGTGTGTGTAGATTTATTTTGGTCCTCTGAAACCAGTGCTTCTGAAGTTTGCAAGACTTCATTCTACACAATGGACATTAGAATTCTAAAATAATTAAAAGGGAAGATTAAAAACAGGTGAACTGACTTGTGTTTCATGCATGCATTTTAACTTCACACAGCACCGTGCATAAGTCTTCATCCCCCATTAATTTCTTCACAAAAACACTTTTTCAAAAGACTCTCACACTACAAACAAAGTTCATAAAGCAATATTTCAGTTCAGCTGTGGTGAAATTTTTCAACTGCTTTTCAGGTCAAGATTAACTGTACGTTTTGTGTGTGTTTTCTATTTTCCTACCCCTAAAGCACTGCTCTGGTTCATCTTTGTATTAAAAAATATATCAAAAGAAAGAAGAAACCTCATTTTAGTTTAACAAGTTGCAGCTTTTTGTAAGAGACGTTAAGCAGCTCTGGTTTCACAGATTCTGAACACGACGCGGTCCCGCATCCTCACCAACATGTGTGTGTCTGCAGTTACAACCATGTGTGTATGTGAAACAAAGAGGTGAGAAGGTATTGAACCACTTGGCCCTCAGTACCTGAACGAGGCGCCGGCACATCCAAGGCACAACTTTGCAGAAACAGTTATATACAGCTCTACCTCATTTAGAGGTTCTGTGTCTCTTGAGTTGACAATGGAGTTTCAGAAGTCGCAGGAAGTTTTTGTTAATGAAAAATATATTTATTTCTGATCGTAAAAACAAGCAGAACAATCACGTGGTGTGAGGAAAAGCAATTGTGTGGGTGTGTGTGCCCTCATGAGCGTAGGAGTGGGTGCAAGGGGTGCATGTGAGAGCAGAGGTGTCCACAAGAAGCTTATGCCTTACTTTTGACTATTTTGAAGACAGAAAAGAACTGTAAATTAAATTCCACCTGGAACATACTTTACTTACTTGTGAATATAAAAATATTTGCATATGGTTGGTTTAATTTTGGTTTCATCATACGTGGTGAAATGATCCCCTTAGAATGGCGCATTCACATCTAACAGCACCAATGTGACAGACATGCTGCTGTCTTCCCCCCTTATGTATTAGTCTATTTACAGGAACTGACACCTCTTAACCCTCCGAAAGTGATTGACGCGCTGCCGTGTTGAAAGTGCGCTGCTGCTAAAACATCCTCATTTGGAGCTTGTGTGTCTCTAGGTATGTGTTTGATCATACGTTGTGTAGAAACAGATCTGAAATCTAAGTTTGTAATGTAAGTTTTAAAGAAAGTATTTCATTTAGAAATGACATCCATTTTGTTAAAATGTATCATTTATTACTAGTCAAAATAACTAAATACACACATGGTGTGGGGGGGGGTTGTTGTGGGAGGAGTGTAGGCCCAGGAATTCATTTATCAGCAAACAACAAAAACTGCAGAAATAGGAAAAAATACGCTCATGGTTCTAAGGGTTAACTGCTGCTGAGGTTATGAATAAATCGCAGGTGTGAAAGGAGCTGAGGGAGGTGAAGAAGGCTGAGATGTGTGTTTGTACTGACTGTGTGAGAAGCGCTGGGTGATGGGCGTCCCCGGATACGGGTAGGTGCGACTCTCCCACTGAATGTTTCCTTCCTGCACAGCCCTCAGGAAGCCGTGGTAACACTGATATGCTACACCTGGAGACATAGAAGGACACGGTTACTCTATTCAAAGAGAAACCAGAGGTGATTCACACAACACACAGCTGGGTCTACGTCGACAGCACTGTCACAATTAAAGATGCCACTTTATTTTCCAAATACAGTAAACCCCCAGTTTTATGCGGATCGGGACTCGCGGATCCAGTCACACACTGCAAATATTCTCCGCTTTTTTTGGGTTGCTTTTTTTTTTTACTCGTTTTTGTTCGTGACTTTTCCAGACCGTGCGCCTTTCTCTTTCTCTCCCTCCCTCCCTCTCGCGCATGCGCTCTCTCTGTCTCTCTCTCGTTCGTGACTTTTCCAGAGCGTGCGCCTCTCTCTCTCTGTCTGTATTAGGGATGCACCGATTGCAATTTTCTTGGGTGATTCTGTTTACCGATTTTTTTGTAAATGTGATCGGCCGATACTGATTTTTCCGATACTGATTTTTTCCCCAGACAACAGAAAAATAGAGCTGCTGCAATGTAACGTGGTAGTTACTTTCCCTGTTTACTAGTTACTTTTTTAATAGTGACATATGATAGTGGCAGCTCTATAGCAAATACAAACAAAAAACTAATTTTCTTTAATATAAAGATTTTCATAACAAATTTTCTTTACAAATTTAAATAAATAAAATGTAATACATAAACAAATTAATTACAAATAAAGATCAGTTTGAAATCGCCAACACATGCCAGTGATCGGCCGATCACGGCAAAAGATCACCGATCAGGTTGATCAGGTTTCCGATCACTGGCCGATCGATCGGTGCATCCTTACTCTGTATCTCTCTTTCTTGCGCACGCTCTCTGTCTCTCTCGTTCGTGACTTTTCCGGAGCAAGCATCTCTCTCCCTGTCTGTGTCTCTCTCACTCTTTCTCTTGTTTGTGACTTTCCCGGATCGCGTGTTTCTCTCTCTCACGCTCTCTCTCTTTCTCCCTGTGTGTCTCTCCCTCTCTTGCTCGTTGTCTGTTTCTCTGTCTCGTTCGTGACTTTTCCAGAGCGCACGTCTCTCTCTCCCCCTCCCTCTCTCTTGCTCTCTCATTCTGGAGTGCACGGATCGTCTCTCTCTCGCTCCGTCTTACTCTCTCTCTCTCTCTGCCTCTCTCATTTGTGACTTTTCCGTATTTAAACCTCGGGTTTATCTTTACATTTTCGCTAAGGGTAATGTATTAAACTGTTTAAAATGAAATTAAAGGGCATATTTGGGGTTTACACTATTAAAATTGGCCTTTTAAGAAATTTTTTTGACCAAAACACAACAACACGGTTTTTCATTATACGCGGGTGCTCGTGTAACGTAATCCCCACGAATAATGGGGGCTTACTGTACCAAGTTTAAGAATCAGCCAATGCAAATATTTTTCTTCATGCACTTTAATCTGTATTCTTGTATATTGCTTCATTCATCCCTAACTTAACCTTAAATCCAACTTTCAGTACATATTAATTTCATGGTTAACTTTATTGCTTTCTTTATGATTGTGTTTATGCTTATTTTACCCTTGTAAGGCAAGAGCGACCTGCGTATGATAAGGTGTTCTACAAATGAACTTGCTGTTAAAATGTGGTAAAAATTAGGTATTTAATGAAAGCTTCACCTAAGACAGCATCTAAAAGCAGGTGCTCAAACCCACAGGAAGCATTAAGAGCACGTAGGTCCCTCATCTGACATCATAGCCACAAGCTCAAAAAAATGATTGTTATGCAATACCATGGTTTGACATAAGTTCTGGATTTTTTTGTTTGTGATTCAGGTGTTGCCATACTGACTAATTTTTTTAATTCATGTATAATTTACACATTAACATTTTTACTACAGGCTTGAAAGTTTTACATCTGTGTTTTTATAAAAACAAGCAATGTGTTGGTCTTAAAACAAATTAAAATAAAGCACAGTTAAAACAAATGTTTACTGTTTGGTTTTGAAGTGCAACATTGTACACTAAGTGCAGTTTAATGGATGGGTATTGAGATATACTGAGAGGTTACCCGTGATTCCAATCACTGCTAGTCTTGGTACAAAAAATATGAGAGAGTGTTGTGTTGTTACATCTGCAATTGCAATAAACTGTGATTTCGATACACCTCATGATGCTTAAACAGCACTGAAATAATGTAGAAATCATGTATAAACATTGTGACTGGTTAGAGATATAGCTGCAAAGGCCAGCGTCTCAATAACGGTTCTGTTTAGCTCCACGGACTCACCTTTAATGAGGCGATACCATTGTTTGCACACCAAGGCGGCAGTCTTGTGCTCCTGATAGGGGGAAAGGAAAGACAGGATATACTCCAAAACCTCCTCTGGCAGCTCCCCCATTGCTCTCTGGCCATTCATTCCGGGCTGCAGTGAACAGTCTGCGTTCATTTCTCCGGCGCCGCTGCCTGACTTCATCTCCACACCCAAGTCCTCGCAGTGAACGGCTACTGTGACCCCACTGTCCTCGGTGTCCATGTCAACGAAGCAGCCATCCTCGCTGTCAGAGGACCGGGACATGCTGCCTGCGAAAAGAAGACAGATCTAAGTCAGAAATCCAGAATTATTACTGAATCAGTTAACTTTATTGATCTCAGAGGAAACTGCTTATGCTACAACTGCACAGACACACAGGCATTAAAAGAATATAAAATATAAAGTATGTTTGGATATAAACACCAAAGATACACATATAATAATAAAGAATAACTTTATTGACTCAAGGGGATGTGGAAACAGAAACACAGTCATCAAAATATACCATTACAAGAGCACTGCACCATATGGATGAGATCTCAGATTTTACTGCTACATTCCTTTCAATATCACTTTATTGAAATAAAATATTTTGCACATTCTTTTAAAACATTTACTCCCTCACAAGCATACATTACATATTTGGAAAATAAGCTACAAATCCAATCAGAGCCTTTAAAGATAAAAAAATGAAGTCACAAGGCTTTTGTTGGATTACTTGAGGACCTTGATTCATCAGAGCTGTGAAGCTGTGTCTGGTCACCCGGTCAGAAACATGATTGGTTAGAGGCTCATTTGCATATAGCAGCATTCTGTTACACCAGTACTACACAAAACACAAATCACAGACGAATGTATTTACCCCAGCCACTGCTCAGTTATAATGTATAAAGGTCTTTCCATATTAATGCTGTTGGGAAAGTGACACCTGTAGCTCAGAGAATCATCAGCCCTGACTGGGCTGGGAGAACAGGCTGCTGCTCAAAGGATGAAAAAAGGAGCTTTAGGAAGTTCTGAAGCGCTTTGTTTATCATCAGTCTGAATTACTTTATACGCAGACTAATGAGAGAGAGAAAGAGCGAGAAAGAGTGGCAGATGGAAAAAGATATATAGACAGAGAGAAAGAAAGACAGGCATAAACACAGGAGGATATGGTAAGAAACAGACAGAGAAAGAGAGAAATACACACAGACAGAAAGAGAGACATAGACAGAGATAGAGACATATAGGGAGAGAGAATGCAAGAGACATCTAGACAGAGCGATAGGAGGAAGAAAAACATAAGACAGAAGAAGAAGGACAAAGACATTGATAGAGTAAGAGAGAAAGAGAAGAGATAGACATAAATGTGGGAGGAGGAGATAGAGTGAGACATAGCAGATTATAGAGAGACATACAGACAGAAAAAAACAGACAGATACAGGAGACAGTGAAAAAGAGTGAGAATAGACAGACAAATACAATAGGAGATGGAGAACGAGAGTCATAGAAAGAGAGACAGATAGAAAAGACCGGAGATGAGAAAGATAAGCAGACACAGATAGACACGATACAGAAGGAGATTGAGAAAGATGAAGAGACATACACACCGAGAGAGCGAGAAGGGCAGAGAGACATAAGATCGAGGATTTAAAGCAGGACAGAGACATAGATAAAGAGAAGAGATATGCATAAATTCCTAAGGGGAATGAGAACAAGGCAGAGGGAGACAAACAGACACAGAGAAGACGGAGAATGATGGACACAGACAGACATACAGAGAGAAAGATAGTAAAAGCAATACATGCAAAGATAAAGAAAGGGAGCAAGAGCAGACAGGTATGAACACAGGAGATGGAGATGGAGAAAGATAGAGACATAGGCATAAAGAGAGATGATGAGAATAGCCAGACATAGCGACACGATACAGAAGGAGATGAAGAAAGATAAAGAGACATATAGGCAGAGGGGAAAGTGATCGAGCGAGAGAGAGAGAGAGGGGTTATGTACATTTTCGCAACCTCACTCAAAAAAATGGAGGCTCAAAAACACATGATTTCGTAAGGGACACTCTGGCTGGTGCCCTGCCGCGGTCCCTGTTCGGTGAAGCGGTTCGGAGGAGTATACGGGCGGCGGCGGCAGAAAAAGCGCCGTTATTTCGGCCCCGAACTCAAGCAGCGCCGCTAACGATGCTAACGGAGCTAACGCAGGTCTACACACCCTCAAAACCCAAAACTCGCCGATTCTGTGGGCTTATATGTCTCGGACCGGTCTCACGAACCGCACTGTCGCCGGTAGTTACCGTACTGTGCGGTTCCTCCGCTCCGCCGTGGTGATTTATTCTCGCTCCGCGCTGCACTCCTTTATCCGCTCCCGGCCCGCTCCGCCATCTTTACCCAGCGGCCGCGCGCACGCACACAGCAACAGAGCGAGGCGGGAGCGCGCACGCACATAAGCCACAGGGACGCCTGCGTCATCGGCCCGGCGCGTCGAGCGCGCGCATCAGAACAAAATAAAAAGAACTGCAGCTGTTGAGAAAAAAAGTTAAGATAAAAAGTTTTTAAAAAGCTATAAACAAATAGTAATGTACATAAACACGCACAAGCAAACACACACATCCAAACACCAAGGACAAGAAAAAAAAAGAAAGTTTCTCCTCTGTGCATTATCACTGTTTTTGTTCATGTCTGATGCTACCCTACCAAGCAACAGCGTGTACATGTATACAAATCCACACGCTGTTCATATATATATATACCTGATGACACGAAAACACAATACAATAATTGTAATAATTGCAATACAGCACAATAAATATTAAAAATATAGTAAAGTACAATGAATATAATGTGACTGACTACTCCTCAGCAAAATGGTTTAAAAAGGTTTAAAATATTAAATATATTCTCCCCCCACTTATCCAGCCAGCACATGAGTTATTAAACAAAAGAGACATTGAAAGTCTGTAATGTTGATTATTTAGATTCATTAATCACAGAGCATGTAATGAATTAGATTTATTTTTTTAATGGTTTGACACCCCTACATATAATACAACCCAGTCCAATGAACACTACAATACTGTACAATAAATAAAATACAATGAAATATAGTACAATAAATATAATACAACACAACACAGAACAATTATTATAATAAATATAATACCATACAATAAAAGTAATACAATGCAATACAGTACACTAAATATGATACAACACAATCCAGTACAACAAACAACAGTGTTGTGGTGTATAGGATGACGAGTAAGTGACACTAAATAAACCCAGAATAAAAAACTTATGATAAAGTAAACGAAAAGATAAGAAAAAAAAACTTTTTTAGTTCCACAAGTGTGTGTGTGTGTGTGTGTGTGTGTGTGCATATTTATAAACCTATGTAAGTATTTGTATGTATATTTACAGAATGGTGGTGTGTGTGTGTGTGTGTGTGTGTGTGTGTGTGTGTGCATATTTATAAATCTATGTAAGTATGTGTATGTATATGTACAGAATGGTGGTGTGTGTGTGTGTGTGTGTGTGTGTGTGTGTGTGTGTGTGTGTGTGTGTATGAAGAGCTCAGATGCCTCTAAGACCATCTGACCGCTTTAAAAGAGCATTTTCTATCAGACTCCTATGTTCAGCCTCAGCAACTTAATTTTAAAGGTAATGATAAGGTTATTATAATAATAGTACAGTAATGTGCATCAATGACAAAAATGACATATATTACCATTTCAAAACTCATCTGTGAATACATAAAACCATCTGTGGATACATAGAGCAACATAACGTCAATGAGGGCAAACACACTAAAAACAATCAAAGATCAGAAGAAGAAAAAGTTTGACAACACAGAAAAACACATAATAACAAAAAAAATATGTATTGTCAGTACAAATTACAAGGTGAGAATAAAATAGAGTAGGGAAGCACTAAAATGTGCAGAGCAGCTGCACAGGGCTTCAGTTTGACAGAGTGAAAATGGCTCAAATGGCTCCTTTCTCCCTACGTAGTGTACTACAGTGAATGTGAACTATAAACGATTCGCTTTCAGACCTAATGTACCACACACAACTGAATACACAATGCCACTTCATTAGACACGTCATGCATTCTTAGGGTTAATGGGTTTTCAAGAAATGTTTAGTGCACCATGTAGGCAGCCAGACACTCCTATACCCAAGGCCTTCAGGAGAAGTGTAGGCATGGGTGCATCTCTAATTACTCCTCACCACCTATATAGTGTACTTGCAAATCGTGCCTCTACAAACACATTCGGTACCAGATGCTCCGTTTTTGCTCATTCTGTCGTCTGTAATGATGCCAGAGGCGGTACTTTTCTATGTAGTGCACTAGGTATGGAGTAATGATCCATTTGAGACGTGCCCAGGGACGCACAGGCGACCCCAGGCGGTAGAGGGAGGTAACGCTCCACAAAATACAAGTAGCGCTTTTGAGTCGGGATTGATTTAGCCGGAGTTTTGAAGCTTAAACTAAATTAACGATGGAAGACGAGGACGTGTCCGATAACTGGGAGGACGCCGCGGACAGCGGGGTGAGGCACGGGTGTTTTGGGCCGCATTGCCGACCTGACATTTGTGTCTGAGATTAGTATTTTTAGCTTCGAGGCCTCTCCGAGCTAACGGTAGCCGGTTAGCCTTAGCTTAGCACAATCACTGAGCGTTCGAACACAACAGAGTAGTTAATTGGGGTATTAATGCTCACAAGAGAGTGTTTTTTCTGTCACTAGACGACTTCGTTGTGTGTTCTTAATACTTCCACGCATCTGTGTTTTAGTTAACAGTGCATGTGGGCTAGTTAGCTTAGCTTAGTTTCGAGCCTGAAGTTGTTGTCTCTCCGGTCCACCTTAAACAGCGCGGTGGTTAACAGGTGTCACTCTTTTACCTGAGAGTGAGAGAAGATGGAACTAAAGCTTCACTTAAGGTGGAATGGGAAAATCGTACTGTAGCTGTTAAGTATTCAGCTTAGAGCTGCACGATACGGACGAAATATGAGTATTGTGATTTAAACTGCCACATCTTCAGACTGATTTGTCTTTCAATATTTTGAAGCACCCGTATCATCACTTTTGCTCTAATTAAAGATAGCTTGAAATGTTATTTGTTAGGGATAAACAGAGGATGGGAAATGGCCATACCATAAGAGAAGGCATTATGAGTTACATTTGTGGTAACAAAGGAAAACATGAAATAGACTGAAAATGTTGAATATAGGCCTTGCCTTGGAAAGGTTAAAGATAATATTTTGACTCACTTCATCAGAACACCTAATAACTCACATGGAGCTGTGTTTTGCCTGTAAGAAACACTGTGATTTAATTAGGGGCAGATTAGCATATTGCAACCTTCTGTGATATCAATATTGTGTAGATGAATATCACGATACCGATTACCAGATATTGTTGAGCCCTAGTTCAGGAGTTAAACTGGTTCAGGAGGGCTGAAATAAATAAAGCACAAAGTCGAGACTCTCCAACAGAAAAATGGCTGCTGGGTCAACCCTACTAGGTATCCCTTAAGTTACTTGGCTAACACCACTTAAACCCAAATACTGTATTGCAATTGTGATTACTGTTAGTACATTAAAAGTCCAATCTCATCACTTTTCTGGATTTAACAAGGTTCAAAGTTTGTTTCCCACTAATTATGCCTCTTATTCAGACAACAGCAGTATAAGGCAGCCAATAAAAAATAGATAATTTGCATATATTAGTCTTAAGTACCAGTACCAGCAACAGTTTATTTAATTCTGAGGAAAAAAGCAGTTTGAAACATGGTTATATCACTGCTTCACTTGGTGAATGGGTTAAATGCAGAGAAAGAATTTTACACAGCTTATGCTGTGTTCTGTGCTTTGAGCCCACTTCATGTATATATATTTTTTTGTATACACACATTTTCATGAGACATTCATTCGTATAACATAAATATTGGTTCTTATGGTAGGCTTTGGTTTGGGCTCTTGGGCTTCAGTTCCTGAGGGCCTTCAAAATCAGGGCAGGAAGATGAGTCGTGTGCAGGTGGGCCTCTCCGCTGGAGAGTGTTTGATCTCTCGTGTTTTATCTGCAGGAGATTGAGAGACGTCTCGAGGCCAAGTTGAAGATCAGTCAGAAATTAGAGTGAGTGAAACTGTTAAACACATTTACAGCTGTTTGAATTAAAGTGAGTGAGCGCTTTGTCACACTTTATGTTTTGATGAATTTCTTGAAGGAAAGCAGTTTGTAAAAGCTGTTGATTTAGTAAATTATTGACGGATCCAGATAAGCCCTCATCCTGTTCCTCGCAGTGTTCGGAGTTTGCCTGTTAAGACGGCAGTGGTGATCCAGGACGATTCGCTGCCCGCCGCCCCTCCCCCCCAGATCCGGATCTTGAAGCGGCCCCCTAGTAACGGCTCCCTTGGGCCGCAGGCGGTGGCACGGCCGGCGCAGCAGGTGAAGTCTCTCGCTCAGAGAGAGGCGGAGTACGCAGAGGCCCGCAGGAGGATTCTGGGCAGCGCAGAGGAACCTCAGGAACGACCAGACGCAGACAGGTGAGACGCACACACCCCTCCGTTTGCTTTACTAGATGTGTGAGAACTTATGTGGTCTACTATTAAAGCATATTTTTTAAATGTCATATAAATATAAAATAAAACTATTTTCTAAAACATAATCATTAGTACATTTTATTTATTTATGGGCTGTTTTCTTATTTCTTCATCACTCCTACTATTTGCTGTTCAGATTATATGTGTAAACAGATGTTCCCTGTTTGCATAATAACTGCTTAAACCTGTTTACTGTTTACTTTCCCAGGAATTTTTAAAGAGCTTTTTACTTCCCTGGGACTTTATAAAAAAAATATGCTCACTGTATGTCGTCACCAATATAATTTTAACATTGTCACTACGTCGTCACTACAAATAATATACAGTTCAGATAAATTAAGAACAATTTATTTATATCACATAGCTTTGTTTGAAAGTTTTGTATTGAAGACTTTTTGAGCATTTTGTTTACATAATTGTTGACCCTATCTTTTCTGTTTCCTCTCAGGTCACCTGGAGCTCCATCGATGTCTGAGTGCCTGCGACCAAGCAATAACATCATCCGCCAGCCGCTGGGGCCGGACGGCACCACAGGCTTCCGTCTCAGCAGATAGAGAGAGAGAGCATGAGAGACACAGATATAGAGAGAGAGATGATGCTGCCTGGTGCAGGAGGAAGTTTTAAACTTGGAAAATTAAATCAGGTTAGGAGGAACATTGAGGACTGTAGAAACCTCCTCTGGTTCAAAACTCTGTCCTCTTTTTTTCTTTTCTTTTCAGCTGGACTTGGAAAGAGAGCTTCACAAAGTGCACAGGATTAAGGCAAAAGCATTAATCTGGCAGGACCATGCCAGGATAAGGCCATTTCTCTCTCTATTTCAGGACTCTGTACACTGTGCGTTTCTAATGACTCTCCTTCGTCTCTCCGGTGAGAGTCGCTCCGGTGTCGGGGAATCTGGCCGAACGCCCCAGTCAGGAACTGCGACAGCAGAGAAAGGCCCCATGTTTGGCTTCCGAAACGATGGAATGAAAATGTTATTGTAATGTGGTTTCTGCTGTAAAAACACATGCTATAACACACTACATGATATCATACTGGGCATCTGTATGTAGTTTATGCCTGAACCTGCCATATGTAGGAGTGTTTACCTGCCCCAGTGCACCTGTATTAGCTTGTCAGCTAATTACACTCATTAAGATTATGCGTGTAATTAAATCTGGGTTAAATCTGTTTAAACAGATTCCAAACCGTGCGCTCTAACCGTGCACAGTGATTACACTGCAAGTGTGTTTTTTTTTTTTTTCCTGAAGTGGGAAACCGAGGCTGATCGCGCTTTTCCTGACTGGGGCTTCAAAACGAAGCAGAAACGTCTCGCCAAAGACTGCCGAAACAGTAACGCACAGGAAATGCCGCAGAGGCACCAGTCGACTCCACAGAGCAATAATATAAATAAATATTCAATACAAAGGGAGATATAAACCTTCTCAGTCCATTTTAGCCTGTTTTTTTTTTAAAGACAAACAGGCTGCTGGCAAACCTGAACAGGGCAGTTCAACAGTAAGGACGGTTGAAAGGGGAACTGCCATTATTGAACAGCGTCTCTTTAAAGGGTGAACTTGGACTGCAGTGATGTTTAGGGACCTTCTTCCATCACTCCATGGTCCAGGTCTGAATGAGCTTTCAGTGGTGGACAGGGGTCAGCATGGGCACTCTGACCAGTCTGCAGTTACACAGCCTCCATGCTCAGCAGAGGGTGCTGCATTGTGTGTTTTGACCCCTTTCTATAAGAACAGCACAACATCAGTTAACCTTGGTTGCCCAGGAATCTGTTGCTGGTTCCCTGGTTCTTCTTTCTTGGAGCACTCTTGCTACACTGGGAACACCCCCTGCCATGTTGGAGTTGTCCAGACATCACAGTTTGGTTCTTCTCAGTGTGTCTCAGATTCTTTCACCATTTTTTCTGCTTCCAGGATTGACTTCACCAGACTGTTCACTCACTGCCTAACATAATATACACCTACCTGCAGAGGCTTTAATGTCGGGGTGGTCTGTGTTTGATAGCTTATAGGGAATGATTTGGTCCCACGTCTGTTTTAGGCTGGACCTGAACCGGAAAGTTTAACGGGCTTTTTTTGACTCACAGAGAAGACTGCATTTTTGTGTGCAATTTGAACGACAAGCTACGTAGCCTAGTGAAAACAAGATTAGTTCGCTCGCTAGCTTTTCAAAACTAAAATTTGATTTTGTAATGTTGAACAGTCACAGTGGAAGTGTATGTTTATGATGGCCTGTAAAGAGGGGATTCATTCCTATGACTCTCTAACCAAGTGGAGAAACTGTATGATTTGACATACCATGTTGTTTGTTTTTTTTCTTTGTTTAGTCGAACTCAAATTCACTTAAAACTGTTTTGAAGTGTGGTTTGAGTGTCTTAGCTCGGTGACATGAATGAAAATGTGCTAGTTGGTTATTTTTTACCCAAAAAATGGGATTTTCTGTGTGTTAAACCATTGCAGATGTTTGTTTCTGCGAGTTTAGTACAGGAGTGTAAAGGACCGCATTATTAGCTGCGTGTGAACTGTGTGGTCTTGCGATTTGTGGAAAGTTTTAAGCAGGCTTTTGAGCGTTCCATTTGACATGCTAATCAACTTGGTTTTGCCTTCTTTTCTCTTCTTTTTTTATTCTATTCTACAGGCACAAACCGTTAATAGACGTGGTCTTTTCAAGGACTAGGCTTTAAGGTGTCCTTCACTACAAAACCAATGCTTAAAGTACTTAAAGTGAATCACAGCTAACAGGGAGTCGTATGCATACTAATTGCACATTAGCTTGCGTTCATTTTAGGGCAGCCACATAGATCAGTTAATTTATTGATTTTAAAAAATGCACACGTGTGTATGACTGTGCCATTTTCTTTAAATTTGCCCTTTTCATTGTGCCACATTCATTTTAAAACTCCAGTGAAAAACTTTGCCGCACTGCTGGTTCATCATTTGCTACTTTTCTGGATAAGATATTTTTCTAGATGTGTGCAGAAGACTGGCCTTCTATGTTACCTGTCCTCAGGAAAAAAATTCACAACTGCTTTATTTTAGCAGATGGTGGTGTTCACATCAGGCAACCTTTGTGATGATGGTGGTTTATCTGCTCCACCATGTTAGCTGGCAGAGTTAGTTTCAGTTCCTGAAGCTCCACTGTTTCTAGAGCTGTTTTTTGTGAAGAAAAGGGATCTAACTTAACCATTCAGTCTGTGATTCAGGATGTTTTAACACTTGGTCCATTTCATCTTTTAAAGCTCAGACCCCTTTGAAGCGAACCGAACTGACCACATTGGGATCTGGTCTCAGCCCGGTTCGCTTTAAGTCCACGGTATGCCTCGGGTTAACTCGAGAGTTATGAACACACAATGCTCCTGGTTTTCGCCCTCTAGCTTTGCTGTAGGTACATGACGTGGTACAGGCCCGGGACCTGAAAATATTTTTTTTGTTGAACTGTAATATTGTCGCAGCTTCATTACAATTTCAATGATACTTCAGACAAGCAAAATGAGATGAGTCACCAGACAAACAAATAAACTAACAAATGCAAATGAATTGATGATAATAAAAAAGTAAATCCAAATAAATAAATTAATTTAAAAGTAAATAAATTAAGAGAACTTTCAGATTCTTGTCAAGACCAAGGTTCTTTACCAAGTTGCATAGCCTCAAACCGTTCTTGCTTTCCATCAGTTTTAATGAAGAAAAATAGTAGCATAGGTCTTTGTGGAAAATGCAGAAGTTTGGTAGAGTTTTTAACCGTCTGCTCTTATGTAGAAAACAATTCAAAAGATTGGAACTAAAGTTCGAACAGAAAAATAACTGAGACCCCATTTGAGTTGAAGTGGGCCAGAAAGAGAACCACTGTGAACACACAAAGTGAGTTCCACTTTTAGAGGAGTTTAGTTCCTATATGAGAAAACACCCTTTAAATTAAATTACTTTTTTGTCCTCTAGGGTTGCTATTTTGTGCCCTTTATAATGAAAGTTTTAGTGCTCAAGCTATGAGGCTAGTGAATCTTAGAAGTTAACATAAAAGCCTTTTACTTAGCGTGTTGCTAATTGCATGCTAATCACAAAATTTTCCTCAGACCATGTGGAGTTGCTAAAGGTCCTGCTTGCGTGGTTTCTCACTCTGGATGGCCGTTATCTATAAACACAATGTGTACATTAGCTTTGCAAAAAAATCTGTAGCAGCCATCCTGAAGCCTTAATATCTTCTTTTGTTCAGTTTTAATTATTTTAGCCTTGTAGCTAAATTGAAGTCACCAAACAACTTGGCTGATCATGTCCTGCATAGAGAGATGAAATCTGCTTAAAATCTCACCTTTATTCGCCAAACTATTCCTTTAACTCGGAGCCCTCTGAGTTTAAAGCACCTTTTAATTCCCTTTAAATTATGGAGAAACATTCAGCATTTAAAATGCAAAGTGAGAAGTATTTCTTTGGCTATTTTTCTACTGCTGCTCACTGTGGCCTTTAGAAGTCATACACACACTCATTGTAACGTGTGTAGACCATCATGCTAGACTTGTGTAGGTCAGTGGATGGAACTGCTTGAGGACTGGTCTAGGGCAAGTAGCCAGAAGGAGTACTACTGAAACGCACATCTTATCAACCACTCATGAAGAAAGCTGGGTGTGTTAGAGCTGGGAAATTTGAAGAGCATTGTCCTTAGAAATAGGATTAGAAGCCATCAATTCCTTCAACACCCACATACTCCAGCAGCAGTAGCAGCAGCAGCAAATCAAATGTCCATAAGACAATATGATGTTTTCACAAAACAAGAAATGCATCATTTTAGCTTAAAGTGGAAAATTAGCGAGTATCACCGTTCTGTTAATGCTGGATAGATCTGTCTTTGCTTATTGACACATCCCAGGTGAGAATTCTTGTACAGTTTAAAAAAAAAAAGTTTAAAAGAGAAAGGAAAAAAGTGTTTTTCGCTACCGATCTGCCACTTCTATAACGTACAGTGATTGATATAATATGCATTTTGACAGAACAGAAACAATTATAGAAGAGAATAAACAAAAACTCACTTACCCAACAGATGAAGAAGTGATTACATTTGTACATGGGCAGCCCTCTCACAGCCTCCCCTGGCTGTGTTTACAATGCTTGTGTTTTTCTTGTGTTTCCCTACGATTTTCAGTGATGTTGCAATCGGACAATGGCGTGTCAAACTGGCTGTCTAGATGTTAGAGATCTTGATGTTAACAAAAGCATTGTATTGTGCAACAGTTCTGCACTTTTTATCAGGTAAAGCAGGAACATTAGAGTTAAGCTGGCCAGCAGATTAGCTTCCAGGCTCCACCGTTGACATACAGGGCTGTTACTGAAGATCTGTTAAAACTTCATGCACGCACACACACACACGCCCCCCGTAAACATTATCTAAAGGTCATTTAAAACTTGAGGTCTAATATGGCTAGTATGCAAACCCGACTTCCTTAGGTATGACCAAAAAAACTAATACGAATGTGGCTTGTATCTGATTGAGTGTAAAAGTCAAATGTCATGACAGGTTTGCTGTTCAAACTGTCCTACTCAAATTGGATTTGGGCTGTCTGTCTAAACGAAGCCTACTGAACGAGTTCTATTCAGTCAGAAGTCAAGCCTGTCTAACTGGACCTAACGGGGTGTTCTTAAGTTCCTACTTTGAGTTTCAATGAAAGGTCAAAGGTCATTGCTAATACCCATTGACAGTGAACACAGCATTGGTTAGCACTGGGCTAGTGAATGTAACACTAACCTGTGTCCCTGTGCTTTTAGCAGTGTTTAGACTGTGATAAGCTTTGTTTGTGAGCCCTGCAGCTACTACAGGATGAGCACTAAAGCAGAAGTGCAGCGAACAGCAGATGAACAGGTTTCTTAGGTGTTACCGTGCCTGTAATACAGCTATAAACCCTTTTCTTTTCCTTTCTGCACCTATGTGGTGGGACAGGAGCTGAAGTATGAGGGTGTGTGGGTGGTCCGGTACAGTAAGATTTGGCTGACTGCTGTAAAACTGTGCATTTGTTTTGTTTTTTTTCTGTTCTTTTCTGTGTTATTGCCACATATTAAACTTCATTTTTGCACTGTATAATCATGTGTCTCTGTAAGGCAGCATTCAAAAGATGGTGTATGATGTTTGTGTTGATGCACATTGCAGTTCTTTGGGGTGGAGGTCAGGAGACTCATTTAGCTTGTGTTTAGAGCAAATAGTTCCCAAATAAAAAATTTAGTTCAGATCCATGTAAACACTCTGAGACGTGGAGCATCACTGGGTGTATTTGTGTTGGAGATGTTTGGTTCCATTCACCTCCACTGAAAAGAAACTGGAGTCTCTACAATTAACTGTTTTACACCAAACACACTGAATGGCTCTCAAACACTGCGTTTGAAAAATATTCTTCGGTATATAAAAGGTAATTCTGTCCATTTTAAAGGGAATGAAAGTACAGTTAAAGAAATTATTTAAAATGAAAGAATTTGTAAAAATTTATATAGGCATGCATTACTTCATTTCAGAGTACAAACATGATTAGTTTTTTTTAAATAAGTGGGAAAAAGCGATGATTTCTTTTTTATTAGAGGAGATAAAACACATTAAAATGAAATTATATTTGTAAAAATATTGACAAAACGAATTGCTGCAGACATTATATGTAAAAGCAATGAACTGAATAAAATTAGAAGAAAATATGACTAGCAGAAGCTGAACGTTTAAACGCGTTTTTACGCCCTCAAAGAAATAAAAAAAGTTTATTAGTACAAATTCATTTTTTTGTATTAAAAAGTGGGACTTTTATTTTCTATTTTCATCTATAGATGTTACTGAAGGGGTGTACAGATCCGTTCACACACACACACACACACACAGATACAGACACAGGTGATTTTTATTTCACTTTAATTAAAGATTAAAAGCCGAGAGAATGGCAGACGACACTTACGAATCGGTGCTCTGTGTTAAACCGGAGGTTCATGTTTACAGGATCCCACCGAGAGCCACGAACCGCGGATACCGGTGAGAGAGAAAAGACTTTAAAACTCTCTGTAAATATATTTTGGTCGCTTTAAGAGTTGTGCATAATAAGAGAAGCGATTGAGAATGGTTGTAAAGTTTCCACATTGATGTTAAAAAGTGTGTAAAATGCTGTTTTTGGTCGAAATTGTCGTGAAACAAGTCGGTTAGCGTCCCATTAGCCAACTTCTTGTTGGAACGTCGTCCCACCTTAAAAAAGGCTGCTGATACATGATGGTGCCTCTGGCGCCATAATGTATTTGCTGCTCTGTTTAAGGTGGAAGGGTAAGTTCCAACGAGAAGCTAACGTGTTAGCTACAAAAGTTGTCAAAAGTAACACATTTTTTTACTCCTCAAACACATTTCTTGTGGTGTTCCAAAGCGTTTTTTTTTACTTTCCAAGGGTCTTTTATTTAGTTTTTTTTTTTTTTACAAATAAAAAATATTTTTGGCCTTCATAACAACATACTCATGACAAACAGTAAACAAAGTTAAATATTAATAATAATTAGTATTGTTATGATTATAATAATGAGCTACAAACTTGTCAAAACGAAATTTTCTTCTGCTCTTTTAAAGCAGTTTTACTCTCCAAGTATTTTTATTTAATATTTCTGGCTATAAATTAATAAATAGTTAATGCCTTTCATAACATACCATATTCATGACAGGGAGTATGTTTGAGCATAAACAGTTATTAATAACAATAATACAAATTGCACGTGACGGAGGCCCAGCGATCCAGTCTATTTTGAGGGCTTTTTTTCTTTATTAACAATTTTATATATTAGATTTCATGCGGATCATTTGAAATGGGCATGACAAGAATGACAATGGTTTAAAAAAAGAATACATAAAAAGCTTGTGTGAAGTTAATGCATTTTGTGTGTTTTGAGTGAAATACATAAAAAGCTTGTGTGAAGGTAAATGCATTTTACTAAATTGCAATAGTCTATAAAAAAATATAGAGCAGTAGTTTTGGACATTTCTCCAGTCTTTTTGTTGCTATAATTAAAGGGTTTTTTGTCATGTATTATGTATTAAAATATGAAATTATTTGTTAATGGGCTTGATTAGAGTTTATTCGTTGTAAATGTTACTTAGGGCGTCAGAGTGGAAGCTGGATGAACCCGCCTGGAGTGGACGAATGAAAATCATTGCGAAGGCCAGTATTGCATATATCAAACTCGAGGACAAGATCACAGGTGTGTGTGTGTGTTCACATGAAGGACAAAAATGTCCATGCTATACTCATACATGTGTATTACATGTGTATAACTGTAGATATATATATATGATGTAATAAACATACCCATGTGTATATCTATATATATTAGTGCTGTTAAAAATATTGCGTTAACTATTTGTGTTAATTGATTTTCTATAACGCTTTAAAATAAATTGATCGCAGGATAAATTTGAAAATTAAACGCCCCTCTGCATTGCAGTACCACACAATCAGTGGGGGCAGTATTGTGCTTTGCGACCAGCATGCCCGAAGAAGAAGCCACTTCATGTGGCCAATGCTGCTGCTTTGTCAAGCTAGCGATGGAAGATAAACACGCGGTGTTATATGAACAATTTCGCTTTAAGTTACTACCAGAGGGGAATTCGGACCAGACAAGTGTAATATCCAAAAGGCAGAGACAGCGGAGGGAGGGGGTCTCCGACGGTTGCAGGAGTTTGGAGCGAGAGGCAGGACTTTAGTTAGGCTTT
>JBBPDE010136558.1:0-20124 GCA_037974605.1 Nannopetersius ansorgii
TGTGTGTGTGTGTGTGTATGTGTGTGTGTGTGTGTGTGTGTGTGTGTGTGTGTGTGTGTGTGTGTGTGTGTTTGTCATCAGCCAGCTGAGTTGGCATCAGCACTCTGTGTTACGACACTTGAACAGTGACTCACACTCCACTTATTTCCGCTCTGTTCTGGCCGTGAGCTCTGTAGTACCCCCTTTTCTCTCAACCGTTTATATTTTATATCCACTTTTCTGATGCGCCATAACCCTTTTCCTCCAGTCTGTGTGACAGCATGAGTTATGTGAGTAACTGAACAGGAGAGACAGATCTCGATTGGAGGCAGTAAAAAAGTACCACAGCCTAAAACACTTGTTCCAATTGTTATTTCTCTCTCTCTCTCACTTTGTCTCTTTCTCTGTCTCTGTCTCTCAATTTCTCTCTCTCTCTCTCTCTCTATTAGCTGAAATGGAAAGATTTTTTTTAATGAATGCCATTTCTTGTCGGTCAGCTTTTACGGCTTTATGAATTGGCCACTCACCAGCCTCCACTTTTATGTCTCTTTTGATTTATTCATGAACAAATTATATGACTTTGTTTATAGTAATGGCTATTAATAAATCGTATTTTGTGACTCAGGTTTAGTCTTCCAAATGGATCCAAGAAATTTCTGGCTGTTTGAAAGGGAAGTGCGTTCATATATCAAGTGCATCTGTGACGACCACAAAAGTCCTCACTTATTTCAGCTGTGTTCACATTAATAAAGCATGATTTTGGTCAGTTCATAGGATAAACCTCACCCTGCATCACGACAGCAAACCCTAAATCACAGTCACTGTGAATTCCAGGCCTGGGCTGAGTCTTACAAAAGCACCACAATGAAAACAGAGTGTTTAATAGGAGCACAAACAAAAAAGGTAGCATTGTGTTGCTGTTTTTTTATGAAATAGATGTAGGCATGTCATGTAAAAGTTATGTTTTCATGTAAACTATTATGCGTTTTATAAGGACCTACAACAGATCAACAGTGTCTTCATTATAGAGAGGAAACCTATGTATATATATATGTGTGTGTGTGTGTGTGTGTGTGTGTGTGTGTGTGTGTGTGTGTGTGTGTGTGTGTGGTGTGTGTGTGTGTGTGTGTTTTGGTGATGATTTCTAGGTTATCTGTTATCAAACTATGATCATAATAAACATGCGTGTTTGTGTGTGTGTTAGTTTGTGTGTGTGTGTGTGTGTGTGTGTGTGTGTGTGTGTGTGTGTGTGTTTCTGTGTGTGAATTATTTATTTGTACAAACCTGTGACGGCAGACTTCTTACATAACTTTGATTTTTATTAATTTATTTTTCATTATTTAATTATTCATTTATCTGTGGCTTAACCACTTTTATATGACTGTAAACACTCGTTTCATTCAGTTTTAAGAGGTAGTGTAAGCATCGGCTGCTTTCGTCATAGCTCTTGTTTCATTTCTCACTTCCCCTGAAAAATCTCTGATGAAAAAGGGATGTGGTGACGCTCGATCATGTGTTTTAGACCAAGTCTCCACGGATAATTTCTCAGTTTGTCTGCTTCTCTTTGTTTGCGCACTCCTTGATGTAAAAGGTCATATGTATTACCAGAGACCAAACATCCATAACCTGACCTGCAGGCCGTCCTACTAACTAATTATTATTGTACATGCATCAGCCAGACATTGTCTCCTGCCCTTTTCCTTAACCACATAATTCTGAGGCCTAAAAAATCCTTTCTGTCTTTTATTTTAAACTACTCCTTTAGGACCATACTTTATCATTTCTGATGTTGCGTTTATTTTAAATATCATGATTTGTTTATCTTCAATTTTAGACATGAAATCATGTGAAATCCTGTGTTTTTATATTTTTATTGCTCCTCTGATGAAACGAATCCGTACTAAACATTTGTATAGTGATGGAATTTGCATCCTAAATGTGTGCTCATGCTCCATGAAAAACTATCACTGCACATCTAACAATAAGGGTAGCATAGATCTTCTTTTATTCAGTGATAGAAAGCAGGAGTTTACATACAGCCCCAGTCCCACATACTGATTTGTTTTACTATGACCAAGGTGGACATGAACACGGACTACACTGGGGTATCTGAAGTTTTTTTTGTTGCCCTAGTTCACTTAGAGAACGAACCCTGCCATCTTATGGCGAGTCAGCCCAGTTCAGCTGTACTCCAGAATGACTTACGACCCTTTTCTGCAGCAGACCGCAGAGTCTTCCTGTGTAGCAGTCTCAAGTTAGGGTCTGGAGCATTAAAGCCACTTTGGAGCCGATATAACGACTTTAGCACAGCTGGACAGAAACTGTATACCTGCTCATTAAGGCAGGGGTGCAAATACTGACCCCAGCGCAGCCACAGCAGAGCACCTGGCTGTATGAGGCCATTAAACTCTCTCCGGCTACTGTGGAACTTGACGTCCCTCGTGGGTCAGGTCAGGAAAGCAGCTGCTGATTGTTTCCTCTTTTGAGGTCAAGGGCTGCTCTGAAAGTAGCACTTGTGTTACATACAGGAAGTTCAACTCTTAGAAGTTGCAGTTATCGCCCACATTAACAAAATCCGTTTCATATGCATTGTTTCTCACTCATAGATTTCACTTAACACCACCTTATTAGCTTAACACCTTAGTTACCGTTGCTGTAAAATGTGAGAGTATCTATTACTAACTATTAGTCACTATAAGCTTAATAATTTCTCACTTGTAGAGAAATACCAGTTGAAACAAGTGCTCTATAAATCTTAAAGCAGAAAAGAGTGTGAGATGCTGGAAGAGCCATATTCCTAGCCTTAACAGACAGTATCATGTTGAAGTGCTCAGGTCTACATTTTCCCCTGATTAAAACCAAAAAATGCTTGACTGACAAGTGAAAGATGTGGGTCTAGCAAAAGCACCCAAGCATCCAGAACCTAAGCACCCAAAGGTTAATATTCCTTTAAAGGTTTAACATCAGTGAAAGGCATATTTGACTTTTGAAGGAATATTCTAACAGGGGCATCAACACTTCAAGACTGCTCAGTTAATTGTATTAGACCATTCGTCATGCAAGCCAGGTGTTTGTAGTTGTAAACGTGTTAATATGTTCATTGGCCACATGAGATGGAGCAAAAACCCAGCTGAAGCTTTCTCGCAGACAGTGAAATCCTCTCGCTCATCCTTACAGACACTATGCTGAAGCACCTGCAGTCCATGGATGCTTCCAGGAGCTTCTCGGAGTTTCGGCAAGAGGCCAGCATGCTACACACTCTACAGCACCCCTGCATCGTGGCCCTGGTGGGCATCAGCATTCACCCACTCTGCTTCGCCTTGGAGCTGGCGCCGCTCGGCAGCCTCAACACAGTGCTGGAGGAGCACAAGAAAGGTGGGACCAATGTATCATTACTTAGACCCAAGCGGTTACAGACCCGTTTACTGTATGATTTTGGTGCCACTTCTCCTCTGAGCCTGTTTGAAAAATTGGCATGATTCCAACTCTGACAACATGCATTATAGCCCACCCAGCTTTTTGATTGGATGATCAGGGACCGAATGTTAATCATTTAAACTTAGTTTTGTCAGCAGTGAATAGGGACAGACAGTCTCTATTCACTCGGAAATGCATTCTATTTCCCTTCTGAATTTTATAGAAATCCTTATTATTTAAATAGAATTCATAGAAGAGTGCCAATAATAACTATGACTTTCTAATACTAGGTTAAAAAACAAGTTGTGCCACAATATTTTCTCATTTTTGAGCACGATTGAACAGTGGCCCCACTGACACAGACGAGCCTTCTGACGTTGTTGTTGATCTTGTCTGTAATGGTCATCATTCTGTGCCCATTATCTGTTATCACTGTGACTATTCTATGTTGGCTGGGTGTCCACAGGCTCTCAGTTCTTGCCGCTTGGACACATGCTGACCTTCAAAGCAGCCTATCAGATAGCAGTCGGATTGGCTTACCTGCACAGAAAGAACATCATCTTCTGTGATCTGAAGTCCGACAACATCCTGGTGTGGTCACTGGAGGTGGAAGACTCGGTCAACATCAAGCTCTCTGACTATGGCATCTCACGCCAGTCTTTCCACGAAGGAGCACTGGGAGTGGAGGGAACGCCGGGATACCAGGCCCCTGAAATCCGCCCCGGCATCGTCTATGATGAGAAGGTACCTGCACACATTTTATTTTGGTTCTGCATCTGTTTTGGCAAAATCATGGATGGTAATGAAATCATACTGTTTATGGATTCTTCTTCTAATGCAGAGGTCCACACAATAATTTTACAACTCTCATCCTAATCTGACAAGCAAGGAGCTTTTTTATCATAATTTGATTAATTTAATAACCTGTTATCTGCTAACATAGCATTTTGGATGATTGCAATGCCCTCCCTTGAAAATGTTCCATTCAAAATGATACATAATGCTTCATAGGCTTGCATTTCTAATGGTTATTAGTCCATAATGTTTATACACTTTTTTAATTTACAATTTTTAGCTGGTGCCTAGAAAAAAAACGATAAAGCCTGGCATACTCTTTTTACAGATGCAAACTATTACTAAAAGCTTTTATAACTAATTATGCCAACTGTCAAGTTTTGGGTTTTATTTTAAATTTCAAAAATACAAATGAATAATAGGTGTCTCTGTTATTATAGACATAATTACGTAGTTATTTTTCACTGTGATTGCAATGTGGGTTGCAAATATATGGCAAAAAGAAAAATCAGAAAGTATTTATAAAAGTGGACCTAATGAAAACAACCTTTGACCTCTGATGCTGTAATTACACATTTATTTGGCAGCTGTGAGTAATGTGTTTTTCTGTTCGGCTGTTTCTGTCATAAGTTCTGAGCTATCGACAACTAGGAAGCTACTAAGTAGGAGAATAATAACGGTCAAACATAATTTGATGTGAACAAAGTCATCCAGTGTGGTGTGATATGTAATGGTACATTGCTGGATAGTTAACAGTGGCCACTGAGCCATTAAAAAACAAAACTTGCTGGAACTCAGTACAGTTAAAAACAAAGATCACAACATGAACCCTATCACCTCGCAGCAAGAAGGTCCCGGTTTTGTTTCCCCGCTTGGGCAGCCGAGCATCCTTTCTGTGTGAAGTGTGTATGTTCTTCACGTGCCTGTGTGGGTTTCTGCCAGGAGCTCTGGTTTACTCCCATAGTCTGAAAAGATGCACATCTAGTGGATTGGAGATGCTAAATTCCCCTTAGGTGTGCCTGTGTGCATGCGTATGTGTGTGTTTGTGTGTCTGTCCTACAATAGACTGGCGACTTCAGGGTGTTTCTCTGTCTTTTGCAAAATGAGTGCTGGGACAGGCTCCACCACCCCTACCACCCTTGTTTAGAATAAGCAGCTCATGTGGTTTTTCCATGCAATGCTTCAGACAGCAAAAACTAGCAGCTAGTGTAGGTTACTCTAGAATTAAATGTGCAGTCAAGTCAAGTTTATTTATGTAACCCATTCTCATACACAAAGATCATTCAATGTGCTTTACAGGAATGGAATAAAATATTTTGCATAATACTAGGAATTAAAAAATGAATAAAAGAAAGCATATAAAACCAATTAAAGTGGGGCAGAAGTGCATATATTTAAAAGAAGGCAGACAACAACTATGACAAGGCTACATGTAACTAGGATTACATGTAGCCTTGTCATGCTTTGTCCTGTTTCAAATGTTTTTCAGAAATGTACGACTATAAATAAGAAGCCAGCCCCCGGCTCACTCCAGCTGCTTATGTTGGTTTTCATTATGTGGTTGGTGAACGCTGATGCAGACCACTGCTACTAAGTGATGTAAACAGGCCCATCACCTCACAGCCTAATGCTAATGATGAACAACAGCTGTACATATCCAGGCCTCTTCCTTTTGTACTCTAATCAAAGAGCTGGGCAGATGAGTGCTGCAATACTTCTTCTGCAATCACTACAAGTGGCCTGACTCATGTGGCCCAGGATTGCACATCAGTATGTAACAGTAGTTGCTCTCATTTGGCTCTTTTCCACTGGCACAAGTAACCGCGCCATACCACCAAGAAGTGCCATTCCATTACAAATAAATCTGAATCCAAGCCGTACCTGGGCTGCCTGAAAGCAGGGCCACTGCTTTGTGATTGGTCCCCGTTTGGTGATTGGTCAAAATGTTGTCATGACAACAGATGTGGAAACAGAGCATTGTGTATTTTTTATTGATTTATTTATTTTTATCTCTGCGCAAATACAACAATGAAAGTGCGAACAAACAACTAAGAATGTACAAGCACTATTATCTGTTTGGGCTGAATGTAAATTTCAGTAGGAGTTTTTAACCCCTGTGAGATGTGCAAAGGTATACCAAGACATTGCTAACAAGTTTTCATCACACGGTTGAGGGGAAAAAAAGGCTCAAAACAAGACTGTAAAAAAAACAGTATAAAAGACCACTGTAACAAAAGCAGCTCTGACAGAAAAACCTTCTGCTTGTTCGACTCCATGAACGTGGTTTTGGGACGACGACCAGCTATAAACTGTGGGGACAGAATTGAGTCAGAAACACCGTTACCCGGTTGAGGTACACAGGAAAATCAAAGTGTTCTGCTTCCTTACTTGTTGCAGTATGGTTTGGGTACAGCATGGTTCCTGTTGCCTATGGAAAAGTGCCCATTATGTTCACCACGTTCTCTGACTGAACCGCATCTCCACCCGTGCTCCGACCAGCGGTCCAGACCTACTGACCTCATCACAGAAAGACTGAGTTGGTCTTTCTCTCTCTCTGTTTTTTGTACTGTGTGTAATTGCAGTAGACAAAGTTACAGGCTTTAGAGTTCACTCAAAGGCCTAGTCATTTTTTTTGCTTGGCCTTTAATAACCAGACCATGTTTCTGTTTATAGTAATGTTGTTCTCAGAGGCAAACAGTGACCAGAAATCAGCCAGGTTAAGATCACTGTAGTCACATCAGTAAGATGGGATGATGTCATTGATCTGATGCCATCATGATATTTGTGTTTGGGTTTTCGTGATGTGTCTGAGTAGTTTCCAGTTTTCCACTCCTACTGTCCTGTTCTTGTAGTCGTTTTGTGTGACTCTGAAGAGGAGACTTCATGCTTGCATGCTCTGTTTCCTCTGGTCCTCCTTCTTAAGTGTATACACTTAGGAGTCTATTCCTGTAATACAGTGGGTGGGTGTGTTCCTGCATATGAGTAACAGAGTGAATACTACTACTGTTACTTTTCATATGACCCTCTTATTCTTGTAACAAATAGTGTGTATTGGTGCTGTCTTTAAGGGTGTTAAAATCATCCATCAGCTCATGGTGTCGTTCAGTGTTGATTTTAAATGGAAAGCAATTGTGATTGATTTTAAGTTTGCCTTGTCAAAAGTCAAAGTCAAATTTAACTTTATTGTCATCTCAGCTAAATACACGTAGACAGTGAGACGAGATGGCGTGATTCCAGATTTTTACAAAGGGACACTTAAGCGTACACACATAAATGAACTATACACATAAACTGTACTCAAAAATACTAAACATAAAAGTTGGTACAAGGTAATTTTTTTTACATCTATAAATTTTAGGACAGCTGGTGGCCTAGTGGTTAGGGAGTTGTGATCAGAAGGTCATGGGTTCAAATCCTAGGACTGCAAGTGGCACCACTGTGGTACACTTGAGCAGGGCTCTGTCCCCATGCTCCTCTCCCGAGGCCCTGTGTCACTTAGTGCATGGGCTAAATGCTGAGAAAGAATTTTAGATTGTTCACACTGTGCTGTGTTGTGTTCAGGCATGACTATAAGCAACCACTTTACTAAAATTGTGCAAATGTACATTTGTAGGAAGTACAGCTTTTGGGGAAAAAATAAGAGACCACTGCTGACTATAAAAAAAAGAGACCACTGCTGACTGCTGAATAAATAAGAGAACTGGAGACTATTTCTCCTAATTTCCAAATAAAATTGATAAAACATCAAAATTGTCATGTCTCGGCCAGTGACCGGTAGGGGCTACTGTTTTGTTTTTGGTTTGGGGGACTTTTATTCAGAATTTTGTGCACGTTTGTGTCTTGTATCTCGTTTTCAGCTGTCTTGTGTTTAGTTTGAGTGATTGGCTTTTGTCATTGGTTTCTGTCTGTGTCATGTCATATATTTAAGTTCAGTTTATGTGGGCATTGGTGGTCGGTCCATCAACACACTTGCATCACATTTCTGTTTTCAAATGTATTGGCCCTCGAGCAAGGTTTATGTTCCTTGTTTCTGTTTTGAAAATAAAGATAAAGAAACCACAGTCATGGATGCCTGCCTCTGTGGTCCTTGGGGGACAGCACGGCGATGTTACATCCGTGACACCCATGACAAAAACAAGTGAAATTATGCAGCATTTACAGAACTTGAATAATTCACAGAAAACTGTTGGCAATTTTGTAGTACATTTTCTAGTAGTGTTTTGCCATCTAGCTAGTCACAAGAGGAGAGTGTTGATTAAAGCAGTGTTTTCTTCATAAAATTGGTTCAAGTGATCACCTAATCAGGTTTCAGGTGTGCTTGTGTAGGAATTTAACATACTCTTGCTTGGTTGCCATATTCACAGATATACTGATTTGAAAATAAATTGCTGTGGTCTCTTTTTTTCCTGCTGTATATGCTGCCCTCACTGGTGTTTCATATGATTGGAGGAATCTTAGCCAGTGGGTGAAACTTAACCTTATTAAAGTGGTAAGACCAAATAAAAATGTCTGCCTATTTTCCAAACATTTTATAAAGAATCTAGTCACTATTCATTATAATGATCGAAAGTAGATGATCTACAGATACTTTAATTAAGAACCTATGTGGTGAAACTTAACATAAATTTATCATCAGTAGTGGGTTTAGGATTATATAGTTTTATATGTTTATGGTGGGATTTTATTTTTGGGTTTATATACAGGATTGGGGTAAAATTTATATTTTGGTTTTAGGATTAGCGTTAGATTTAAGTTTTGTGTATAGGTTTAGTATTAGGGTTAGATTTAAGTTTTGGGTTAAGGTTTGGGGTTAAATTTTAGTTTTGGGTTAAGGTTTAGGATCAAGGCAAGATTTCGATTTTGGGCTAAGGTTAGGTTTAGGGTTGGATTCATATTTTCGGTTTAGGATAAGGATAAGGGTTATATATAAATTTTGGATTAAGGTCTAGAATTAAGAGTAGATTTAAATTTTGGCTTAATGTTTAGGGCTAGATTTAATAGAATATTTCAATGTAATTTGTATTTATATTTATTAGAGCTTTAATTGAACATAAAGTAAAGAAAAGCTAAGCATCTACAGTGGACCGGCCATCTACAGAAAGTGTTACCAAGAATACTAAACTGCTTTGAGGGTGCATATTTACACACACATTGAGTAACACACCAGTGTAAATGGCCACTTTTATGCTCATTACTGTTTTCATTCTTCTTATTTATTGAAGACCTTTCAAAGCTTGCTCCGTTTCTGTAAGTGAAACAGAGCCCCATGTTTTACTGCTAGATCAGTTCAGAGCTATGCTGCTGTGCGTCGCCTGCTTTAATGAGTGCAGCTGATGGCGATTCTGATCCCGCAGTGTCTCCAGGGGGTCTTCAGAGCCAGCAGTTTTTTACGAAGGCTTTAAAGATCCCTCGGCCTGTCAATCCTGCCTAACAGCCCTGGAAGAAAAGTTATAGATCTAGTTAAGCTGCGGTGTCAATAAACCCACCTCATCTCCCAGCTAACCTCTTTTAACTATGTTTTGGCTCAGCCTTTCTCAAGAGCTCTTTCTGCAAAGATGCTGCTCTATGTGGAATAGCCATTCAGTAATATGGCCTAATAATAAGGGTTCCTGGTTTACTTAGGAATTGATTTGAACGTTAAGCAGCGGTTTGGCCACAGCTGTGCTTTTTGTGCTTGTTTATATCACTCACAACTTGTCTTCTCCATAGTAGGGCATGCATAACACAAAGCAAACAGGGTTCCATCGTTCATCACAGAGGCGTAAATGTTTATTTGAAGAGAAGCCAGTGCAATATTGGATTACGCTAAGCTTAAAGGGCACTTCAAGAAAACCTGTAAGTGCAAATAAGCTCCATGGATTAACTGTGGACTTGCAGTTCTTTGCAAAGGTCTTGAGCCAGCCCTCATTTCTTTATGTTTTGTTTTGAATCACCTTGTTGATGCAACCTTTTATGCCTGTCAAACTCTCTTGTCTTTGGGCTGTTGAGTAGACAAAATGAAAGAAATTGGAATAAAATGTTTTACTGTGACAGGCTGCAAAGTGCCTGAAGACACAAGGTGCCTAGATAAAGGAGTTCCAACCACTCAGCATTCAGCACCACCAGTATACTGATCACCGCCTGAACATCTGGGAACATCTGTACCTGTTTCTTCACTGATTCAGGCACTAAGTTACATGTGCTTTGTTTGGCTTGAATGATTCATACATACGTCACTGTGTGGCTTAACAAACAAAAACATTCCTCTGAAACTGGTCAGGTTCAGAGACTGGACTGAAAATGAGAGTCTGTGAAAGTCCTTCAGGAAGCCTGGAGAACATGTTCTTCAAGCCTACATTAAGAATATAAGACGGTTTGGCTCTTTGGAAACAAAATATGAAAAAAAGATCATATATGCTAATGATGTTAGCATTATAGCATACAAGTTAACTAATATTGGCAGACTTTTACAAAGTGATGACTGAATGTTGTTTATGTATTGTTTGTTTACATATTGTCTCTTTATTGTTTTTTTTATTTTGTCTATTGTGTACTCTCTGTTGTAACCTGCACTCTGCATGACCTTTAACCCCAAGTTGCTCCTGGCAGATTGCCCCCTGTAGTTTTTCAGGTGCGCTGTGCTGGCTCCGGTTTGTCTCAGGCATTTCATTAGTGGGTGTCGAGGACCCTTTGGATCAGTCAGTGAGTCAGTGGAGGGGAATGTAGCCTGGTACGAAAGTGGACTCATGGCCCAGACAAGCCACTGTCGACATCCTGCATTTCTCAGATACTTCCACAGTGAAGTCAGACAGAGCTTCTCTACCTTTAGCAATGTGTGGAACTCGTGGGTCTTTTTCACTTTTTTGCCAAAACTTTAATGTTTGGGTTTAGGTCTAGATTAAATTTTGGGTTAGGGTTTCTTTTGTAAAATATAACATTTTAGATTTTTATGGCGATCCTGGCCTGAGATTAACCGCAGCAATTTTGTCAGTTGCCGCATGTATGACACAACATTGGTGCGCTTAAATTTTTTCGGCTTCGCATCCACATTAGCAAGTACGCTAAGGCTAACGGGCATTCACGTGCAGTCCTGTGAACATGAGTGAGCGAAATACCTGCATCATTATAAGGTATAAAAGCCTCTTTAATTATTGAGGCATAAAATTAATTAAATTATCCAAGGTTAGATCTTTTCATAAGCAGACTCATGGCCCAGACAAGCCACTGACGACATCCTGCATATCTCAGATACCTCCACAGTGAAGTCAGACAGAGCTACTCTACGTTTAGCAATGTGTGGATTTTTTCCCCCTTTTTTGCCAAAACTGTTAATAAGGTTAGGTTTAGGTCTAGATTAGATTTTGGGTTAAGGTTAAAGTTAGATTTACGGTTACGTATACATTTTGGATTAAGGTTAGATTTAGGTTTAGTGCTAGATTTACATTTTGGCTTTATGTTTAGAATTAGTATGATAAACCTGTATTCATGTATTCAAATGTACTAACATCATTTGTGCTTTTAAACATCATTAGTATTATCAATATCATCCAAAACAACTAAAACAAAGGTGTGTAAAACATGTCTGTGGTCAAACTGACCCCAAAGAACACTGATGTGTACAGAATGTGTGCAGGACAATAAAAATGTTACTTTTGTATTTACACAGTTTATCTTCATTAAATTAGGAGAGTTATATATATAAAATAACAATAAAACAACAACAATAATAATAATACTAATACTAGTGATGTTGATGATAATAATAACAGCAATAACAATAATAATGATGTTATTCTGTAAATACTTATTCACAGAGCTGACCCTGCTCTGAAACGGCATTAAAACAGAAATGACCTTATCCTTCATATCCAGCTTTGGTTTCATAATAAACCAGGAATAAACCAGAGGAACGTGTTACAGGAGGCGCTGCTCCAGCTTTCTGTCCTTCTTCCTTTCATCCATTTTCATGCTTGTCAGGCTCTGCCAAGTGAAATTTAACTGCATTTTCATTTTCATTCACTGACAAACTATTCAGGTCTTTCTCATTCTGTCTGTCCTCTCTCTTTCTCTCTCCCTCTTTTTGTTTTCTTTCATGTCTCACCTCTTTTTTGTCTCACTCACCCTTTCTTTTTTTGCCTCTTTTTCTCTCTGTTTTCTGTCTCCTCCTCATTCTGTCACTCCCTCCTTGTCTCCTTTATCTCATTTTCTCTTTTTCATTCTTTTTCTTGATGTTTCTCCATGATCCTCTTTCTATCTCCTTTTCTTTTTCTGTCTCTCACAGTCTTCTTGTGTTTTTCACTTTTGTGTCCGACCTCTATCTCTCTCTCTCTCTCTCTCTCTCTCTCTCTCTCTCTCTCTCTGTCTCTCTCTCTCTCTCTCCCTCTCTCTTTCTCTTTTTCTTTCTCTTTCTCTTTCTCTTTCTCTTTCTTTTCCTCTCCCAGTCTCTCTTTCTTTCTCCTACTTTAATCACTCTCTCGCTGTGTCTCTCAGGTGGACGTGTTTTCCTATGGGATGGTCCTGTATGAGCTCTTGTCTGGCCGCAGGCCGGCTCTGGGTCATCACCAGCTGCAGATCGCTAAAAAGCTGTCTAAAGGAGTTCGTCCTGCTCTGGGCAGCCCGGAGGAAGTGCAGTTTCACTGTCTGCAGACTCTGATGCAGGAGTGCTGGGACACCAAGCCGGAGAGGGTACGCTGCTCCCTGTGCAGGGCATGTGGGGTAGATGTTATTCACCATACCTGAGAGCTATAAATGTCCAGGACTGGGCCAGATGGAAAAATATGCCATCAAGATATTTTCATGCATCGCAAAAAGAAGCAGGAGTACCACATTTAAAAAAAAAATGAATATTGTGATTTATGATTTCTATGCAGTTTTTCATTAACCACATGACTAAATTTAATTTAACACATAGCCATGGTCCTTTCAATCCACTATATTGTCAGAAAACCACATTATGACTTGACAAATTATAATAAATATTATTATACTGTAACAAGACGAGCAGATATATGTTTAGCTTTTCTATAAGATTCTAAGGGAAGACTGACGATATAAAAAAAAAATCTGCTGGTCTCATATTGCAGGATTCCAGTAAGTTCTACTTTTACGGCATATTTAAAAATATTTAAATATGCATCACTGCTGACTTGGCATATCATTGCAATAGAACCTTATACATGAGAACATAAAGTGTTCTTAAATCAGTGTACAATGTGTATTTGTATGCTATAAAACACACTATTTTACACTGATGTTAGAAGAAACTAATGATATAACAGTAATGATATGTTGGTCATGTGCTTGTGTGTAGTGTCCCCTGCCCATGCCACCACTGTTTACACTACACTATACACCAGCAATTTTCAAAGTCCTTCCTTCAAGGTCATTCCAGACCCAGTCCACACATCATATTAGGAATGCATTGACACAGCGATCCTGGCCTGAGATTAACTGAAGCAACGTTCAGTCGGCGCATGTATGATGCAGTGTTGGCGTGCTTCAGTTAGGCTTCACATCCACATTAGCACAGGCTTCATTATCCACATTAGAGTGAGCGAAACACCTGCGTCATTATAAGAGTCATCAGAGAAGGACATGTTATGTCAGGTATCCACTTTATTTGTTGAAGCATAAAAGTAATGAAGGTTAATCAAAGTTATTGTTAAATCTTTTCATAAAACAACAGTGCTTATTAGACTTTACTGTCAAAAGTGTAAAGTTTGTGAACCCCTGCTTTACACTATACTTTTGCATTATTTAAATGCTGTAAGGGGAAAATAAACTAAATGACAGTAATATGTTTGTGTGTAGCGTCCCCTAGCTGTGCCGCTCCTGAGACAGATGCAGGACCCCTCTTTCCCATGCCTAAGGTACCTGCTATCCTGCCAGCAGCACAGCCAGCTCTTCCTCTCTCCCCTGCAGGGCAGCAGTGCCGTCTTCTGGGATGGAGACAAGGATGACAGGTGTGTGAGGGCGAGAAGTTCATATTTCCTTTGTGGATAAAGCTGAGTCATCTCTTCTGAAGTTAAACGAGTTAACCTTTAGGACGTAAGCAGCATGGATCTGTGCCAACAGCACTACAAATGGGAAATCATTGTCATATGCCAATTGAAGCTTGAGGTGTCAGGTGTCAGGCTGAGCTTTGTTCAGTGTTCCTATGTCACCATTGTGATTTTAAAAACATCAACATAATAACAACTACTCTGGTTTTATAAATGGCATCACACGTAAATGCCCATAAAGAACAAAAATGCGCAAATTTGTTTTATTTTAGGTCTTAAAAATGAATAGAAAAAACACTAATAGAACTATCAGGATAGTTTCCCCCCCAAGTGAGTGGGGTTAACCCGCAGAGAGAGGGGGTCCTGGAAGTGGCTGAGCGGCAACAGGCCGAGAGAAAAAGCAGCAAGCATCATTTTTTAGAATCAGATTTTAGTCAAACACTCAAAGAGGTAATTACACTCAAACATGCTTGCATTTTACTTTCTTCTCATCACAGCATTTTGCATTTTGATCCCACCCAGTGATTTTGACTGCACCAGAAATGACCGTTTAGATGTTTGCTATAAAAATACACACACATAAAATATTCCCAACAAGCGTTTAGTAAAACAAGGTTGTTTTTTGCTTGACTCGCCTTTCTTGTTTACCAGCATCCGTTTGTGCTTCCTTTCCTCCTCCACCTTCATAGTAAACACCCTTTAGTCAGAATGCTAAGCAGATTTGGGCCTCTTTCTCGTTATCTCCTGTTGCCACTTTTAAACTGTACACTCCCTCAAACAAACACCCTCATTAACCTGTTTAAATGGGAATAAATTAGAACATGAACCACACTTGCCCTTGGAAGGCTGTTTAATGACATTTCGTGAGGGGGTGGGGGGATAAAAAAGCAATTACAATAGTTTAATATTCATGAGCATGTACATGAACTCATTGTTATGCGTGAGATGAATGGCAGTGGCCTGAAGCCCATCGCGGGAGATGGCTTCCAGGTGAAATGAGAAACGGCTGCTCTGTTTGCGTTTCCGAGCTGCTCACTCGAGGGTTTCTCCCAGAACATTATGGCACCATCCGAATGTCCCTGCTTTTATCTTGCAGCCCAGGTGTTGGCAATTACCGCTATTGCCATGTCACCATGCCAGACGGAGCTGCCTTAGACGCGGTGGAGGTTGCAGTAATTCGCAGTCAAAGCCTGGGAACTGAGGCGAGAGAATGAGGGCTTTGTCTTACTTTAGCACAGAGGGCGAGAGAGTCCCAGTTTACACCCCTCTAGCTACTGCTCAGCTTAGTGCCTACACATCTCCTCTATAGCTGATGTAAAGATTCCCTAGTTTTATTTACGTCAGAGGAAATCCCACCGATGAAGAAGAAATTGCACCCCCTTAATCCTTAGAAATCTTAGAATGTTTTAGTAATATCTGAAATGTTTTTCATAAACACATTCTCAGTACTTCTCTTATCAAACTCAAACCACATCCACCAGTTCATGAAGATGGTGGATTTAGTTTAGGGACAAAACCTCACTGTGTAACATAACACTAGCATTTTAGACATTATTTAGATAGGTTAAACCTTTATTAGTCCCATAAGTGGGGAATTTGCTTTCTAAGTGGACAGTACAAAGTGAAGAGCAAAAATTAAGAAAACAATAGACTACTATATCAACATATAGTGTACACTATACAATCTAGAAATATAAATATGGACATTTGTATTGTAAAAGAAAAAATCAGCGTGAGACTGAAATCTCGAATGCTGATCCACGTATAAGTGGGGGGTTACTGTGTATATGTATGTTCATATACACAGTAACCCCCCACTTATACACAGATCAGCAGTTGCGATTTCAGTCTCACGCTGATTTTTTCTGAGATCATGCACGGAAAAGGAAGATATCCTCAACATTTTTTTTGCTTTTGTGACGTCCAGGACTTATTCGTCATGCCACCTCATCCTCATGCTGGGTTGCTAAGCACCCGCCCTAACATAAACCCTGCACGAGGACGAGGGAGCGTGGCGTATACGAGTGGCGTATATTTTTTAATGCCAAAATATATAAATGTTTGTATATTTGTGCTAAATTAGACAAAAATATAATTAAATCATTTTGTAACGTAAATATTAACATAAATTCATCCCCATATTTCAATTTAAAAATAACTATAAATGTTTTGGTACTGTGGAGAGAAACACAAAGAAAGTGTGTCTCGCGATGGTGAAATACCGCTGTACTCAGAGGCAGGAGGTTTAAAAGTAGCAAATCTAAGCATGCTATTTATTTCTCCATGCTGCTGATTGGCAGCCACCCTTTGACGCATCCCTCACTATACTTAGAGGCAGGAGTTTTGAAAATAGCCAATCCAAGCATGTTATTTATTTTTCCTTGGTGCTGATTGGCTGCTTCCCAGAATTTCCTGCTTGGAGCGGAGTGCTCTCGTGTTTTTCGTTTTGTTCTCCTTAAAGCCCAGTATTTTTATTACTGTAGATTAATTTAATTTATTACTGTATTTAACTGCTTATGCCAATGAAAACGACAGCACATACCAAAGAAAATGCACGTGCATAAATTACAGTGCAGTCTATGCAAGGGTAATATCGGTATTTACATCCTAGCACTGCTGGAGTTCAGTGTAAACTGTATGAAAGAAATTGAAGTGTTTTGGGATCATATTTAGGATCATATTTGGAGGCATATTTGGAGGCATATTTAGGGTTTACACTATAAAAATGTTGTTTTTACTACAACACAACAATGCGGTTTTTCACCATTTGCAGGTGCTCTTGGAACATAACCCCTGTGGAAAGTGGAGGGTTACTGTATACTATTTGAGTCTGTTTAATTTTTCACTGAATAAAATCATATCAACACCCATTTTGGTCCCCTAAAATCTGTAGATTGAAGATTCTTTGTCACATGCAGAGTCAGGTACAACACGCAGTGAAATATATCCATTGGTATCAATTCAATGGCAGTCAGACCCTTGCCAGACAATTCTAGACATACGCAGTTCAATACAAAAATCTTGAACCACCAATCATTTCTTTATACTTTATGCTTTGAATCACCTTGCTGGTGCAAAAATACACCCATCAAAACCGAGTACTGAGTAGATCAAAGTAAAGAAACTGGAACAAATGTTTTACTATGACAGGCAGCAAAGTTACTAAAGATACAAGATAAAGGAGTTCCAACCACTCAGCATTCAGCACCACCAGTATACTGATCACCGCCTGCTTTGTTCTGCTTTATGGTTCATAAGATGGTCACTGTGTGGCTAAAGAAACAAAAAAACATTCCCCTGAAACTGGTCAGGTTCAGGGACTGGACTGAAAATGAGAGACTTTGAAAGTCCTTCGGGAAGCCTGGAGAACTGTTCCTCAAGACTACATTAAAAATACAAGAAAGTTTGGATATTTTGAGATAGCTCAGTGGGTAGGGTGCTTGCCTCCAGACCAAGAGTTCATGGGTTCGAATCCTCCAGACCAAGAGCTCATACCTTTAGCAGACCACCACTGGGTCCTTGAGCAAGACCCTTAACCCCAAGTTGCTCCAGGGAGACTGTCACCTGTAGTTAGAGAATGAAAGTCGCTTTGGATAAAAGCGTCTGATAAATGCCATAAATGTAAATGTAAATGGATATTTGAAAATATGAACAAAAAAGAGGTAGCTTAAGACATTTGCATGATACTGTACATCTTGTGGACAATGAATACAGGGAGGGCAAGTGAAAGTACTATTAGAAAAAATTATCTATTAATGTCACAATGATGTAGTTTTAATAAAGTAATTGTATTAAAAAATGTCAGCAGTAAAATAATGAACAATAGGGCCTCGGTAGTGCAGGAACCGTTTCATCCCACACAGACTGATCTGCATTAATGACCTCAGAGCCGAAGTCATGAATCACGATTTCATAAATGAATTAATGAATTGCATAAATCAACAAAATGTATTTGCCTTTCCTCCAGTGGAGAAACAAATAATCATTATTGCTCATAACAGGATCTTCGACGATAAATGTTCAAATACCAAACAAGTCATAAATCAGCCGCTTGCGCTCAAGCTTAATAGCGCCCCCCAACCCCACCCCACCCCATTTTCCAGAGAAACACAGAACCTACAGTTTCCTAACATTTACTTTGTATGAGGCATTAAATCTGATAGCAGATGTACCTTTTTAGGTGTAATTCTTGATTTAATTTGTTATTTAACAATAATAACCATAAAAAGCCTGTCAGCAACCATCTAATTAAAAATACAATAATTGGTAATTAATGCTAAAAACAAATTAACACATGGATGTTTTATGTGTTGGTGCCACAGTGGTGCAGTGGGTAGTACAGTTGCTCTCACACGTCCAGGGTTGGGGGTTGGGAGAGGCTCCGGATACCTGCAACCCTAGCAAGGGATGAGTGGTTACAGAAAATCAATGAATGAATGTTTTAGTGTTAATTAGCACATATGGTGTATATGTGTATGGTGTAAACGTCTGTGTCCATTTGAATGAAAATCTGTTTTTAAAAACTTCTGTACACTGTATTTTAAACTGTTCTTTTCCAGTTTCCCTCAGCCTGCTCATAACCTTTACCTGCTGTAACAGTTGAGGTCATATAATCTTTGTGAAGAAATATATGTCTGTGTGTGTGTGTGTGTGTTTGTCCCTGTGACAGGAACTACACAGTGGTTAATGTAGCCAAAGGCCAAGTGGAGGTGAATCGAATGCCGTGCCCGGGAACGCGGCTCAGCTGCCAGCTGAAAACGGACAACACCCTGTGGACTGCCACTGAGGTGGGCATCTGGGAAACGTATTGTGTCTGGTCGTCCCTCACAGAACTCTCGCTGTCAGTGTACCGCAGCAAGTTGCCATGGAAACGCCACTGAGGCTTATATGCTGAGACATGGCTTGGTTTGCACAAAAATATTAAGTGCATTTTATTTCACAGAGTGCATTTGTATTCCCTGGGACTTTACCACTATTAGACAACAGCAGACAGACTTTATGTTCCTAGATACAAAATGCCATTGTTTGGAGAAGGGTTAGGTGTGACATTTTTAATAGGCTTTCCTTTTATTTTTCGATTTCTTTGCCTCTGTGCCATCATGCAAGCTTCTTAGTAGACGATTAGGTTTCAAGGCCACGTGGGTTAGTGTTCTCTTGTAAGCAGCCCTTTTATGTTCTTCCCTCAGCCTGGACATGTGTCCGGCTTGGTGCTCCGCATGGGAGCCTGCAGACTGAATGGAGATTCTATCTTGATCTTGATAGCTTGACAATTGTTTGTTTTTCTTTTGGCCGTCCTCAGGAGCAGGAGGTCCTTATCTACAGCCTGAAAGAGATGTGTCCCCTGAGCCACCCGCAGAAGCTGTTCACTTGTCCGGCTGTGGTCACCTGCCTCATTCTGCTGCCAGCCAGGACAGAGGTCAGAGAGGAAGCCTGTCCATTCATTCACTTCAGTCACTGCTGTTTTTGTCCTAAAGTTAGATAAAGGTTTCATATTTGTTTCATTTCTGTTTGTGATAGGGCAGCATCCCATACTCTTATCCAAGGTTCCCAAAGATGCTTAAAAAGGGATCAGTTTTTCAGTTAGGGAATAAGCCTAATGGCTTCTACGGATTTCTTAAGATCATTTCAAATCATACTGGATCTAATAAACTTGGACATGTTATGTAGGGATGATGGTATGAGTGAAGGTGTGTAGATGTATGATGGTGTGTGTGAAGGCGTGTAGATGTATGATGGTGTGTGTGAAGGTGTGTAGATGTATGATGGTGTATATGAAGGTGTGTAGATGTATGATGGTGTGTGTGAAGGTGTGTAGATGTATGATGGTGTGTGTGTAGCTGTACGATGGTGTGTGTGAAGGTGTGTAGATTTATGATGGTGTGTAGATGTATGATGGTGTGAGTGAAGGTGTGTAGATGTATGATGGTGTGTGTGAAGGTGTGTAGATGTATGA